>NDGM011252359.1:2963-17442 GCA_002564305.1 Octomys mimax | reverse complement strand
AGAAAGAAAGAAAGAAAGAAAGAAAGAAAGAAAGAAAGAAAGAGAAAGAAAGAAAGAAAATAAGAGAATTCTACTGCGAAGTGAATTTGTGTAAGCAGAAGGAATATACCATTGTCTGGACTATCATATGAAGCTAAGCTATGCTTAATTCCATATGAGTAAATTTTGTAAGTGGACAATCTCAACATCATGGCCATGAATTGCTAGCTTGATGTTTGTAGTTCTTTTCATGAACTATGGATGAGGATGAAAAGAGAAAGGGAAATAAATCAGATTAAATTTGTCATTGCTACTTGGAGGAAGAAATTTAACATGTGGATGTCTTCTAGTGTCTGTTCCTGTCTCTCTCTGCTTCTCTTTCTTCTTCTTCTTCTCTCTCTCTCTCTCTCCTTTCTTGTATTTATATTAATTTTTATTTTTAAAGCAAGTACAAATTAGAATTAAAACAGAAAAAAATTACAAGCGATGTAGAATTTTACTTAATAAAATAATAAGAATTTCACGGTATTTGTTGTAATACATAGTTTTGTCTTCCAACTAAGTTATTCATATTACCAGACACATGCATGTGCAATTGGAAGAAGAAAGAAAAAAAAATAAATGTATAACAAATTAAGAAGAGAAAAAGCACAAACAATTGATAAAAGGAGATGAAACAAATTAAGCATTAGCTGCTCCTTTCCACAGACCAGTGGAAATGCACAGTACAGTTGTCCAAACCATCCTGATTACATACACAGATAAATCTCTTTCCCTCACTCCCTGTCCTTTCAAAATATGGAGTGCTTCACTAATATGCATGTTATCCTTATACAGGGGCCATGCTAATCTTTTCTGTATTGTTCAATTTTAGTGTATGTGCTGCTAAAGTGATCACTCCTTTCCTTTCTTTTAGTTGGACCACACTAGGGATTGAACCCAGGACGTGATACATAATGGGCAAATGCTCTACTACTGAGCTACAATCCTACCCCTTGTCCGTTTAAGTTTATTTTGAAATGGGTCTTGCCTAGTTGCCCCATCTGTGTTTACACTTGTGATCTTCCTATTTCAGCCTCCTGATTAGCTGGGATTACAAGCTTTTTTCTGTAAAGGTCTCAAAGTTTCTAGGCATCGAGCAAGTGCAAACAGTTTAAATATAGTGACTTTTAGGTTAGTCTTGGTCCTAATTCTTCAATCTCCTGTGATAACAGTACTAGAACATCCTCTCCTCATGGGTAGCAAATACATCCCCTTGATGTTGAATTTGACCTTTTGCTGTGCTGTGGAGAATGAAATGATAGGACTTAAAAGCACTTCATGAGTGGATTGGTTCTTGTGATCCTGACATTTTCCATGGTAACAAGATGTTTTGTGGGTGCTGGTTTAAGGAGGGTGAGATATGTAGAGTAGACCTGAACCCAACTACAGTGTGGAGTCAGGCTCAGGCAACTCAAAGTTTGAAGCAGGACCATCTGCCTGAGTGCAGCCCACATCTGCTGAACCACAGATGCCTCGCAGACCTATGAGTGTGAGAATAAGTACGGAGCTGTGAGGAAGGAATTCCGGGGTCATTTATTATGCATCATTAAAACTGTTGTAAAAAACTGAATAACTGACTAATAAAAATGATTTTTCCTTTTTCTAAGGTCAAAAAGGTTCAAGTTATTTTTTCTAAGATGTTAGACCTGTTTTATGTGTAAGTCTTTAATTTTGAATCCCCCTCATCTGTATTTTCATTTCACACTTTCTGAAATCCTCTAGAAGATATAGATTTAACATAAAATTACTTCACATAAGAGAGGACTGCTCCTCTAAGAGTGTGCCTTGACCCTCATATAGTAAGGTTTGTGTTTTATTCAACTTCATAGATGGGAAGGATATGGATAATACTAGGTAATGAAAGCTAGCAATCACTGAATGTTGCCTGTGTTCTCAGTTTTGAAATGTTTTGCATAGATTATTAAGTTTAGTTTAGGGACTCTGATTCTAGCCTATCGTGGCATCCCTGAATATAGAACAAATATTTATTGTCTGGGATAGATAGTTAAAATGTGGGTCAGCAAAAATGTGGAAAATGCTTAATCAAATAAGAGCTGAAAAGTCAAGCTATCACTTAGCTATAACTATAATCATTTCTCTGGATTTATTGAGTTAACAGACAACATGAAAAGCACCAAGAATCATATTCTTCTGCTAGTTTTAGCAGGTGAGTGCAATACTACAATCCCAAACTTTAGCGTTTTTTAAATGCCAGAGATATTTGTATCCTTATAAATTATCTTATTACATATTCATCTTATCATAAATACTGATATATTTTTATAAAAGATATCTCCCCTTTGGAATAATTTTAAACAACAGAAAGTTACAACAGTATGAAAAAAATTTTTTTTCTCTGAAATACTGGGGATAATCACTCCCTAATTATTTCCATCAGCCATGAATATTTTAGTATGTATTTTCTACAAACAAGCACATTCTCTGTCACAAACATAGCATAACCATCAAGATCAAAATTGATGATATTCCTACTCTCTAAGCCACAGAACATACTCAAAATTTACCAATTTTCCAATGATATCCTTCTGGTATATACAAGATTCTGTTGTCAGTCTCTTTGATTTCCTTCATTCTGAAATGATGATATCCTCCTGACTCTGCCCAAATCTGGTGCTGGGCATTTGGGCCATTATCAACTCTCTCCTCTCATTTTGATGGCCTACACCCTTCCATATTGCATACATTACTGTGAAACTATAAATGATCCCACTGAGTTAGACTTTGTCTCCATTTTTCTACATGAAGAACTCAGGGCAGTAGGAATTCAAGTGACTTTCCTGCTGTCACACAGTGGGTGGCAGAGCTGAGTCTTCAGTTCAGGTCTGGATTGTACTGAAGCCTCAGATCTGGCTTTTGCCTTACTATGGTTTGTGTCCATTTGTCTCTGCAAAGCCCCATACAATAATGGGTAAGCTTCTGGAGTCTGTGATTGATTCATGATCCAATTCTTGGATTATGGCTCTGAGTTCTCTGAGGCAAACATTCTGCATACAATTGAAAGGATATGGTGAGAGGCTAGCTGGTTGCAAGTGCTCTAGCCCCTCCCTTGGCTTCTTCTCCCTTCTAGTGCCATGAAAGGCTTATCTCTGCCATGTGCCACTCTGCCTTGAAGCCAACTGAGTATGTACTGAAATCTCCCCTAACTGTGAGCTAAATAAACCTTTCCCTCCTGCCTTTTGGGTGTCAGGTATTTGTTGCAGAAATTAGAGAAGAGTAACTGAGACAGAATTTGGTACTACAGGAGTGGAATTGTTGCTGTGACAACTTAAGCATGCAAATTACAAGCTTTTGGGTAAGGCTTATGGGAAGAGATAGGAAAGGTTTGGAGAATTTGCCTACAAGAGAAGCAGTGGAACAACTTCAGCTGTTCTGTGTGGGAGATTCTGGTCAAAGCTCAGAAGATGAGAAGGCTGATAGAAATTCTGCCTGTAAAGACCCGGTTGGGAAGGTTTCTTCTGGGAAGGATTGCACTGATTGTTGGACTCCAGAAAACCAATGTGTATTTAGGCTTGGTAGAAAGTTTTTTGTATTTTGCTCATGTTCAGAGATTCGCCTGAGACTGAGATTAAGCATGGTGGACTGACTAATCTTTCAAAAAAAATTTCAAAGAGCCAAATGTTGAAGCAGTGGCATGGCTATTGTTGGGGTTTTTCAGCCAGACTTATGTTGAGAATCAAGAGCAAAGATCCCAGCAGTATGATGTAAAATGCTGTGAGTTTGGTCAGAAAGGAAGCTCTAAGAAAGCTATGGATTGCAAAGATAGAGCTGAGAGGATATCCATTGCTGAGAAGGAATAAGAAAATGGAAAAGATGGCCTGAGGGCATCACAGGAGGTAATATGTCTCCACCTTTCGCAGCCCTAGATCTGGAAGGGTAAGGAACTTTGCCTGGGAAAAAGCCTCAGAGCTCTATGTTCCAGAGTGGCATGAACATGGAGAATTTTTTCCTTGGAATCAGGATCAGAGTTCTCAGCAATCCACGTACTCAACCCCTATAGCCAAGACAGAAAGCCTGGCTACTGCTCCAGCTAGTGGCAGATGTTGACATCATCTGCATTGCATTGGTTTTAGGTGCTTGTAGAATGTAGGAGTTTAGAAATTAAGAAGGCTTCCCCCTAGATTTTAGAAGACGGTCTGGGTGGCTAGGCAGTGTGCCTCTGAGACAGCAGTATGTAAAACAGTGAGTGAGAAGCCTATTCAGTGGAAACCCCAAAAGTGTGGAAAAGCCAGGAACACATATCATCTGAGGAACACTGCAAAGAGGGAGCAAAGTCAGCCTATGAGAGAAGCCATGGGAGCTACTAGCAGAAGTGCCATAGAGGTGACGCCACATGTAGCTCACAATTTGTCACAGATTGCTTGGACGTTTCACATGAGGACTTAATGTTTGTACTTCTGGATTTTGGGCTTGCTTTGGTCCCAAGCTTGGTATCCTGCTGTGTGTACCTTTTAGAATGGTAGGTAATATCTATCTTGTGCCATTGAATGTTTGAAATGTTTAACTTTTCAGTTGTACAGAGGTCACAGCTAAGAGTTTGCCTTAGATCTTGGGACCTGGGATTTTCAGCAATGACGAAACTGTTAGGACTTTGGCAACTCTTAGAGATGGATTAAAATGTCTTTTTGCATAAAGGGATATGCATGAGTCTTTTGAGGTCCAGGAGCAGAATGTTATGGTTTGTGTCTAGTTGTCTCCCCAAAGCCTCATTCAGTCATGGGGCAGCTACTGGAGTATGTCATTGATTCTTAATCCAATGATGGGATTATGAGTGTGAGTGCTCTGAGGCAGACACTCTGCAGTCAAATGTAAGGAAGCGAGGAGAGGCTAGCTAGCTGCCAGTGCTGTAGTCCCTACCTTGGCCCCTGCTCTTTGCTGCTGCCATGAAAAGCTTCTCTGCCATGTGACACTCTGCCTTGGAGCCAACTGAGTATAAACTGAACCCTCCAACAATTGTGAGCTAAATATATCTTTCTTTCCTTCATTTTGGGTATCAGGTATTTCTCCCAGCAAGGAGAGATGAGTAACTAAGACAGTTTGGATATAGGCAGTACATGTCAACCACATTTTCTGTGACGGAAGCCTCATCCCCAGGATGGGATGTGGAGGTGATGGAACCTATCACTGACAGGGCATTTGGATGGTGACCAAGTTCTTAGAGGTGCTGATTTAGGAGGGATTAAGCAGCTCATGAAGGATTCCATTAAGTTCTGCTGGGACCTGTTGTTCCAGAAAGAACAAGCTTGACCCCGGTACCTCTCTGGACTCCTGTCTCACAGTATCATCTCTTCCTCCTGTGTTTCTGCTGTGTTATGGTGTGAGTTCTGGAAATCCCTCTTCTTTATATGTGTTACAGATCCATAAACAGTGCCTTAAATCAATTAGGAGGCCCACACACATTGCCAGGATGATTAAGAAAAGTCATTTTCTCCCCAAACTTTAATTAATACTTCCTACTTGAACTTCATTTTAGTTGTAGAAAAGGTATGATACACTTCTGTGTTACTACTTAAACTTCATTAACTTGTGGGCTAGTTTTAAAATGTCCTTTTAATAGCTGAGAACAGTTCCTAAAAATCAAATGAAGCTAGGTAAAGGAAGTATGAGTAAGTGAGAGTCAACTGTTTTCACCACCCTGCTTGAAGCCTCTATCCCTTGCTCCAGGGCTGCAGCAGTGACTTCCCTATATGCTTTGTAGTCTCTGCTCTTGTCCTCAAGGACTGCTCTTCACCTAGATACCACCACATTTGAGGATAAGAATCATATCTTGCCAAGCACCTGCTCAAACACTGATGGCAGTGAGACCCTGAGTAATGGAGACTGCCGGTGTTTTCCTGTCCTCACATCCTTCTGCAGCTATACTGGGCTCTATGCTGACCCTCCAGTCACTAGCTCTCTTTTCCCCAGGTCTTGCCACTGCCTGGCCTTACCACTTCCTGGCCTCTCTGGATGCTGTGCTTCTCCAGGTCCTTCCAACCTTAGCTCAAATATCCCCTTTGCAATAAGGTACTGGGCTGAAGACTCCATTGAGAATCTCAGTATCTTTCTACCTCACACACTCTCTTCTCTTTATTCAGCTCAACTTTTCCTTATTTTTCCAATTATTCATGATTCTCTCTTATAGAATTTATAAAGGAATTAAGTTTATGATTTTGGCATCCCTGCTTGATATAAGTTCTACCCAGCCAAGGATCTTTGTCTGCTTAATTTATTGATGGCTCCCAAGTACCTAGAAAGAGATCACAATATAGTTTCAACAAATGTTTGTGATCAATGAAATCTATTTGCCCCTTGTCTGGGCTTGTCTTACAAGTTCATGGATGAATCAAGTAAAAAGAGAGGACTATTCTTTATTCATAGGCCTTCATATTTTTTATGAAACATGAGATCTGTAAGTCATGTGGAGAAGAATTTTAAGGAAGGTGGCCCAGACAGGAGAGTGTAGGCTTCTATGATAATCCACCCAGAAACATTTTGTCCCCTTAGTGGAGTGAAGATGAGCTAAAAGAAAGCATTCTTTTCCTGGGCCAGTTGTTATATGTTACACTACAGTATTCTAGATTCATTATCTAAGACCTCATGGGAGGTAGTGTGGCCTCCATATCCTTTGTGGAAAAATGTGGACCTGCATTCCTTTGCCTGATGGAAGCAGCTCTACTGAAAGACCCAAGGGTTGGTCGTTAGCTCTAGAACAGAGAAGACAATTGTTTCAGACCTATCCCTGGATAAGTATGTCTCAAACAACATAGCCACTTATGTGGAAGAAAAATAATGGAACCTCTTCTTTTTATAGCATATTTGTCTGTCAGGAAAGGCCTCACTGTGAGACATATTTGAGGCAGGAAAGGACGTGAGACTGTGGTATACAACTGTTCCTTCTCTACTTTCTATGTAATGGCAAGCAGAGTGACAAATACTCACTAAGGAGCATCTCTAATAATGTCTGCCATAAAGGATTGAATTTTGTGAGACTTTGACATCAAAGGTATGACCCTGTCATACTAGACTTGCTGTGGGATATCTTGGTACAAAAATAACATGAGCCAATGCACTGAGATCTATTTTCAATATCACACATGCTCTCTTAATAGATAACATATGGTTTAACATATGGCGTGTTAATACAAATACTTTTACTCTGATATGGTTAGTTTTTAATCCAAGGATTTCCAAGTACTTTACAAACACTATTCATTAGCACAACTTTCCCGGGGGAAGTTGCAGCGCCTGGTGGTGAAACAGCATTTTGTACACAATGTATAACTGTTAAGGAATAGCAGTAATAAGAAACATATTAATGCGATTTTATAAAAAAAATTAAAATAACAGATGTTAATTAAGCAACATTCCCGAAATCTTCCAAGGATTTCATAGTGGAACTGAGATTAGATGTCAAATTATGATGACATTTACTGCTAGCCTGATAATGGGCCTATGCTGGTGAATTGACCATCAATCACACCTATTCTCAGGTATGCACATGAGCTGGTGTCTGCCCTGTAACTTGGAAAATTATGACCAAATTTAAGTTAGCATAATAGCATTTCAATGGGATTGCTTCACTCTGTCTTTCAAGCAAAGCAACAATTGCACTTTTCCATTAACTTTAAGCCCCCAGGTTAAATTTCCTTCTAGAAACTATATTTCTCCATGTTGTCATTTATGTTCCTGAATCAAGAATACCAGTGTGCCTACACATTTGTTTAAAACAGGCACACATTGTGCTCTGTGCAGATGTTAAATACAGAACTGGCAAAAGCAACTGCTTTTTTGCTGAAGAATGGAAAGTATATAAAGGTGTTCTTTAAATAGAACAGTCATCCCATGAATAAATTCAAAGCTATCAGATATCTTTGTCATCAATTAATTTTTGCTGGGTACCTACAGGGTTGAAGACGCTGGAGAGTGAATGTCAGCACATTATTCCCTTTTCTTCACACAAAAATGCAATTGTCCCATCATAACTACATGGGATTAGTTCTGGAAGCTACTTGGATACCAAGAAGTGTGCTCAAGCCTGTTACATAAAATGAATGAATTAGGTTTTGTGGAAGACAAAGGCTTTTCCCTTTGGAAATTGGCAAAAGAGAGGGAGGGATGTGTACCATGAGATGTATGATGAAACACAAGATGACACCGAGGCTTGTGATTATGCAGAAAATTATAAAATATATCTCATATCTATAGATCTGAATCAATATAAGGTGTTTGCCTGGCATGAAATGTGAATCTCTGGACATTACTGAAAGCAGATGTACAGGCAAAGACAGTGTCCACTGGGGCAACTCCCAGCTGAAAATTCTTTCATGTTGGAAAGTCTAATTTATGTCCTCTTTGGGGTACATTGGAATAGACATGTACATGTGAGGTTGAGGGCAGCCCTATATTATCCTGGAAAATAAAAGCATTCATTTCCATGGTTTCTTAAAATCATTTTCCTCCCATATTTGTTCATTCTGCATTGAGACCTACTATTTTAGGTAGTAATTATTTTTTAAATTAAGATAATGGTTTAGAATTGTGAAGGTTAGGATGAGAGCAATGTGCAGGTTTTACGTGATTCCATATAATCTTTTTATAATAAGGTGTCCTGACCCCAAATACAGTTCTGTAGACAGTGCTCACTCTCTGTGCATTTAATTACTATTTAAAATTGCAGAATTACAACAGAGACTTTATTGGCCCACATTTTAATTTAATATAAATTTAATGTTGCTGCAGAATAAATGTCAGCACATTATTCCCTTTTCTTTACATGAAAATACAATTGTCCCATCATAACTACATGGAATTCATTCTGGAGGCCATTTGGATACCAAGATGCATGTATGGTCAAGCCTATTACATAAAATGGGTTATTTACAGTTCCAATACGATATAAATACCATGTAAATAATTGTTATGCTGCTCAGGGAGTTATGAAAAAGAACAATTGTATACATGTTCAGTATGGGTGCAGTGACTTTTTGATTGTTTTCAATCCTCAGTTGGATGACTCTGAAGGTGCAGAGCCAGAGGATATGAAGATATTTCCTTCATTATAGGTATCCTGCAACTCACAAGTAGAAAAAAACAGACCTTTAGGCAGACAGTGCAAATGACTAGCATGTATAAAAGTTTAGGTATTGGAAGCTGTATTATTTAGGGTCTCATGGCTTTCTTCTATAAAAATAACTTAGAAGTTACTACATCTCACGTAGGCCTCCAGGGGCATTGAGACGGCGATTGAGACTGGGCGTGGTGGCACAGGCCTATAATCCCAGAGTTGGGAGGCTGAGAACAGGAAAATCACTATTAATCTCATCTACGTAGTGAGACCCTGTAGGCCCTACACTAAATACACAAAAAGAGAGAGAGAGAGAGAAGTTACTGCTTCTGAAGCAGTGCTTCCCAAACTTCACCATGGGTCAGAAGCCTTTGACAGGCTCATTACAGTGCAGATTACAGGATATGCGTTATCAGAATTGGGGGCTTGGGGAGGCAGACACTTTTCATCACTAACCAACTCCCAGTGATATTTTTGATGCTCCTGCAGGTGTGGCAACCACAGTTTGAAGACCATTTGTCTTGGTTCTGATAGGAATGGAAAGCATGGCAAGATTTACTTTCATTCATTAAATATGGCCAAGAACAGCCCACTCAGCTATATTACATTCCCAACTTCTGAATTTCTGTACCCATGAGTCAAGTAATCTCTTAAGATTACAGCAGTATTTCACAGAAGAAAAAAGTTAGTTTTCATAAAATCAATATATAAAATGTATCTTTTCACTGGAGTTTCACAAGGATCATAATTAAATCTCTTTTTCTCAAAATGTTTTTAAAATCTTGGAGCCCAGCTTTGCAGGGGACACAATGCTGAGAGCTAGAGTCACAAGAATGAAGGAAGTGGTAGCCCACCTACCCTAGCAGCCAACCTGGAGACATGGTGGACGAAGGAAAGTTCAACAGTGTGCTGGTAGAAGCTGGCAGGGCTGCGGGTTCTCTGAGAGCAGGCACTTGACACAGGCCAGAGGGATCAAGAGACCTTCTCAGAGGAGACATGGCTTCCGCTGAGACTTTTGTCACGAGCACATTTAATAAGCATCCAGGCCTTCCAGACTCTGTCCTTCAGAGCTTTGTTGGCCACTATGGTAGCCATTACCCATCCATCACTCCGGGGTACAAGAAATGTGGTGAGTCCAACCTGATAGGGCTATGAATGTAAAATGCATAACTGGCCTTGGAGATAATGCAAACAATGTAAGATATCTCACAATTACCATATTGTTTATAAGTTAAAATGGTATTTTGGCTGATTTGGGTTAAACAAAGAGGTTAAATTCACCCACATTTTTCACTTTTTAAAAAAGCAGATTTGCAAAAACAAAAACAAAAAAAAAACCTTGAGAATGACATCTGCATCTCTGACCTACATTATATTTCTGTTGAACAGCGTTGCTCTAGAGATAGTGAATCGTGGGATGGATGAGTTGTAGGGCTCTGAGGTAGTGGTGAAGAAGCGCACTATCCCTAAGGCTGCTGCCCATGGTGGTTAGCCCGTGGGCAGTCACCTGTGACTCTTGTGTGTGTCCCACTGGGCTCTCCTCATGTACATGCTGCCTGGGAGTTTTGTCTGTCTTTTACAGGATGTGTACCCACCAGTGCTGGTGTTGGGAGGTGACTACAGAGAAGCTGTTCTCAATCAGTGATGGCGGGAGTTGGGCATCGCCAACTTGGGCACCCCCACGGCAGGGCAGCTCTCAGGGATGAGCCCTCCCGCAGCTGCCCCTGGAAGCCTTCCTGTTTATCTCCTTCTACTTGTTTCTCTCCTTTCCTTCTCACTCCAGTACACCCCTGCTGGTGCTTTCCTGGATCTCTTCCCCAGTCATTGACTGACCTTGTATATATAAGAGGTATATTCAAGAGGACCTGGCCTAAGAAAATTTTAAACCAAATAACTATATAAACTCATTAATCCTAATCATGATGAGTTGCATGCCAATTAAGGGAAATGCAAGTTGCTAATTTGGATCCTATCAAGATCATCAGAGAGGGCTTCCCTGTGGAAGTGGCATTTTGGCTGACAAGTCTAAGGCATTTAGGAAGTGAAACTAATTAGAATTTAATGAAGTAGAGAGTGATGAATGTTCCAGGTGGAGTGACGAGCAGGTTGAAGAGCCTTCTGTGGGAAAGAACTCGACCTCTTTTAAGATTTGGGAAGGGCTAGTGGGGCTTGTTTAGATGGTGGGTGGCATAAGATTCATCTAAGTGGAAGACTTCCGGCAATGGAGTGGGAGGAGTTGGGAGACTGTCCCCTGGGGTGAGGAGCAAGACTCAGGGAGGAGAGAGAGCATGCATGTTTGAGGCTGGCAGTGATTTAATTTAACTGGAGCACTAGCCACAAAAAGAATGGAATCCAGAGAAAAGCAAGTGTAAACAAGTGCCTGAATTAGAAAGGGACTCATGCCCTTTTCTAGGACTGGGGTATATCCAGGGAGGCAGTAGGAAGCCATGGAAGTTTTCTCTTCCACCTGGCTGCTTTCTGGGGTGTGGGTTGAGCAAGGTGAGGCAAAGGATGGCAGCAATGAGCAATTTCTTTGAAATGGATTAAAATGCTGCCAAGAGCAGATGACAGTGACCAAAGATAAAGGGACAGCACACCAAGAGGAGAAGCGGATGGGTCGAGGGATAGTCAGGGGGCAGGATCCATGGCTTTGGTGAGTGGTTGCATAGAGGGGTAATGGAAGAGAGATGGCGCCACGATTTTCTAGAAAAGTTTGACGTTATCCTGATTAACATTCATGACACCTTCAGAATATAGATATAAGTAATACTTTATAGATTGGTAAATGGTATTCTAGTCTCAGGAGTTCTCCACAGTTCCATAACTAGTAGGGAACAGAAACAGTATTTGTGTGTTGGTCACTGACAGCTCCAATGTTGTAATGCTATCCTGAAGACACCCAAGCTGATGGCCAGGAAAAACAGGAGGTTTGGGGAACTTGGGAACAAAGGGAGAGACCAGGCTTGGGGGATGTGTAATCAAGATATTTTATTTAGTAGAAGAGAGGCCAGATAGATGGAAAGGAAAACAGCCCAGCACAATTTACCCTCTGATATCTTGAAAAGGCACATAATATTTCTTTTCATAAAGAAAAATCTTTAAAGTTGAGTGCGCATGTGGTAGTCACTTTGCGCTTGGTTATGCTACGTGCAGATATTCTTGGTTAGATTTTGCTTTTTCCTTTCATTACCTTGTCTACGACGTGCATTTTGACTGATGATCTGAGACAGTTGCTTCCAATATCTGTTCTCTTTCTGTCACAGATAGAAATATATCCTATTGTAAGCCCTCAGGGCCACCCTCAGCAAAAGGACAAGCGCACATTTTCTGTGGTTTCCAGAGGTATTGCAATTCCTCTTCCACATCTCCAATATCATCATTTCTTTCCCAACAAGCTACACATGAAGAATCAGCTGTCACTTTCAATTTAGTAGCAATCGTTTTATTTAAAATGGACCTACCACCTCTCCACAACTATGGTAACACTAATGATCTAGCCTCCTTTCCTGTAACAGAAATCCTATAACCATTATACTGAGCAGATAACACTGAAGCCTTCTGTTCTTGAATTTATCCCAAAAAAGTCAGATTGTCATGTTGTTTCCCTTTGGATAAATGAAATCCTGTGTGCCTTTCCTTGATGTCCACTTCCCAGTCATCTGTCAGGGCAGTACCTACAGCAGAGAAGTGTCTTGAATGAAAATCATATTCTTACCAGTCACCTGGAACAACTAATCAACAGACTCAAGGACCAGGATGGCTGGTGATTCTACTTTAGACAACAATGTAAATAGCCACAGGTCACATCAAAAGAAAAATAGGGACATCTGCATCTTCTCTCCTGCTGGCAGAGAACACAAGACAACTCTGCAACGCCAGTGTGTACCCTGCAGTCGACTGTTCTTTCTTCTCCTTGTCAAACTGCTCCATTTTCAGATGTCTGGTCTTATCTAATGCACTTTACAGTTTTGGATAATGATAAAGGTATTCCAGCTGATTCCAGTGTTTCTTCTCCATGGAAATATGTATATGGTATGAAAGCAATATAAAGAAAAATCTCTGCAGGTGATGACATTCAGCAGGAGACCCACTCTGCTCAGTAGACACTGGACTTTTCTTCCTCACAGGTGCTAAGGACAGGCATCCCACCTGTGGAGCTCCTTACTGCTATGGAGACCAGACTCCTAGTTGAGGCAGTGGGTGCCACTGAGAGTGGTAGACAGACAGTTTGATGGCATGGGCCTGAGAAAGCCCTACCCACAAGGAAGCCCACAAAATGGATTCTACTCCCCCCATTATAGGTCAAAACTACTGCTGCAGGTTACAACTGGCTGTCTAGACTTTCTAGCTTCTTGGTAGTTTGCTCACGAGAATAAGTCATAAGACCTCTTCCACTTCTCAGGGCTAATGTTACATGATCCTGAATGCAGTGAAGTTATTTCCTCTGCTTCCCAGACACCTAGAAGATCTGCAGTTTGTGGAAGTGTCGGCATGGCTGTAGGTATCACCATGTAAGCTGCAGATAAGATTTTCTAATAAAAAATTCCAAATAATAATGTAATGAACACTGCGTATGCCAATCAAAAACATGTCAACTTAAATCAAATGTCCTAATCACATGACAATATTAGGACAGATATTCAAATATATGCATATGCTCTTGAACTATTCAAACAAATGGCAAGTGGGTAATTTCCTCAACAACTAGCTAATAAATTTATGATCAGAATAATTTGCAAGAAAGAACAACTGATTACAGGAAGAACACTATTGAAAATTAAAGATGATCCTTCAGAGTATATTCTCATAAAGCTAATTAAATTATGATATTTTTGGTCAGTTTTAATTATAATTAATAATGAGACCTACATGGAAAACTTTAAAAGGGTTAAATAAGGACTTAAGACCACAGTTATTATGATTAGGAGATAGAGATATATAGTTGATTTGTTGGCCCATTAAATTACTCAATCAGAACTCTCCCCTCCTGCAGGAGTTGGCCAGGCTCTGTGTAGTTTTCATGCAGCACCTCAAATTTGCAATTCTGTAGTTGGGCAGGTTTGGGCATGAGAGCAAAATGAGAATGCTGTACTTCTTAACTGGGGTTATGAAACATTAAGTATGACACACTGCTTTTAGTTTATCCCTTTGCCTTCTGTGAGTGTGAATTCATTAATTTTGCATCTGTATCTGTACATATTTTGTTTTGTTGACACATGGGTTAGATAACATATTTTTACTAATATCCCAAATGAAAATGTATACATTTTTGTTTTTAAGAATGCTCATGTAAGAGTTTTGCTTTTGTGCCTGATAAAGACAGAGGATGCCTCTGTGTATGTGTGTGTGTGTGTGTGTGTGAGAGAGAGAGAGAGAGAGAGAGAGAGAGAGAGA
>NDGM011252354.1:10964-32857 GCA_002564305.1 Octomys mimax | reverse complement strand
ATATATATATATAATAGTATATATGTATACATATATATAAATAAATTTTTTGTCAAGATACAAGATACATTTCTATAAAACATCAAACCAAACTGAACTGAGGTTAGCAAAAATATGATGTATTTTTATCCTATTCAGTTAATCTCAAAATTAAAATAAATTGCATGGCAATCCTTTCAAATTGAATTAAACCTAAAATACTTACAAATTATTATAAGCAACATAAACAATACTTCTTGATACTTTCATTCTGAATCTAAATTTATTTCTCATCTTTCTGTCTCAGTTACTCTTCTCTTGTTTCTGGGACAGATACCCAACACCCAAAATGAAGGAAGGAAAGGTCTATTTAGTTCATAGTTACTGGAAGTTTCAGGCCATACCTGGCTGCCTACAAGGAAGACTGGAACATGGCAGTGACATGGTGGCAGAACAGCAACAATGGCAACAGAGAGAGAGTCTGTCTCTCTGTCTCTCTTATATTGCACTCAAGCTATTGTTCCAGGCTGGGAGTAGTACTCACACCCATAATTCCAGCAGTACTAAAATCCACAATCTCAGTGGATCATAAGTTAATCTCAAACTCTAGAAGTCCCCACCCTGTGACTACATGAGGCTTTGGAGTGACAACTAGACACAAACCACAACACTTTCATTATCATTGTAACTTCAGATTTGTGTTTTTCCATCTTTCTCAACATTTTGTCTTTATTACTTCTCTTTTTTCAATGTTTCTTATAGTAGGAAAATAGCAAAAGATATAAACTACATTTTCATACAACCTATAAGACATTTTCCTACAATTGCTGCAATTTTGCATTCCAACATCAAAATGGAAAATAACTTAGTAACATATACCAGTATAGTAATGAAATAAATACTAAGTATATAATTAGTATGATATTGGTATGTTTTTATGTATTTAACAGTAACACACAAATCTGAATCCAGGTTGGATTACTATTTCGAGTTAGCCCGATGGAAATCGAATGACGCGTTGTCTTGGTTTCCATGCTACAGCTTGTTTTTTCTCCTTCTCTGGAAGCACATTATTGTATGATCTGGCTTCCACAGTGAGCCTCTAGTGACACCCTGCTTTCTTTTGTATTGGTACAGTATGTTTCCAGCATGTAACAATTATATCCATTGTGGAGAACTGGCCCATGTGCCTCACACAGCTCCATTTTCCCCTTCCTATCTATCCCCCTCTTTTCTTGCCAGCATCAGCTTTGGATTCTTTAATTTTTCTCGCATATCTTAATTAAAAATTATCATACATGTAGAAAAGTCAAGTTAACAGGCCAAGATGTATAAAATGCATAAAACAATTAAATGCTATCAAATCAAGTTAAACTTTTAGGCAAACAGTGTTCCATTAGAGTAACTTTTTTCTCTCTTATTTTTCCTATTATTTGTCTTTATTTATATTTTACTTATATATTGAGTTTCACATATAAGAACAAAATGCAATATTTAAGCTGTTTGATATAGTTCACTTAACCATTATTTTCTCAATGTGCATCTGTTTTCCTTCAAATGACTCGAGTTTATTCTTTTTTATGGCACAGTAATACTACATTGTATATAAATACCCTATTTTCCTTATACATTTATGTATCAACAAATATATGTTTTTTCCCCAAGGTTTAGTTATTATGAATTGTGCTGCTATAAACATGGATAAGCTGTGATGGCTTTAACTCTTATAGGAAGATATGTAGAAGGGGAATAGCTGGGTCAAATAGAAATGTTAACTTCAGTGTTTTGAGGAACCTTCATACTGGTTTCCACAGTGCTCACAACAGTTCACACACCCATCAACAGAAAACTGTTCCTTTGTCCCCACAGTCCCTCTGGTGTTTCTAACAGTTGATCTCCTGGTGATAGCCACTCATTCATGAGGTGCAATGTCAGTAAGGTGGAATCTTAGTGTTTTTAATTAGCATTTTTTTAAAATGACACAGCAATGAAGGGCATTTTTTTCATGTATTCATTGGGTGTTTGCAATTCTTCATGCAATAAGTGTCTCTTCATTTCTGATAGGTCAAGATTCAAATTTTCTCAGACACCTTGCCTCAAACACTTTCCCTCTTGGTTTTCCAGGCACCCTGCTTACCCCAAAACTCTCCCCCTTGGCCCCATGCAGTGTCAAACTCAAAACCACGGAACAGGTCCACTTGACTCTGACCTGGGCAATCCACCACAAAACTTGCCTTTGTTATCATTAAAAGTCTCCCACCTACCCAGTAGCCTGCCAAGATTAGCTCTCCCTTAGCTGTTCCAGCTCACAAGCACCCTCCCCACTCCTTAAAAAACCTGTGTCTTGTCTTGTTTGCTGCTGTCTTGGCCCACTAGATAACCAGCCTGCTTGCTGACCTGAATAAATCTTCTGCTCGAGTCAGAATGCCTGGTTTGGTTGATCATGTGGCTTCGTTCCTAACAATTTCATTTGCCCATATTTTGATATAATCTTTGAATTTTAGAATCTAATTTTTGAGTCCTTTATCTATTGTAGATATTGTTCCCCTGTCTTGGCAACAGCCATGCAAATCTCTTTTCCTATTCTGTTTTCTTTGCTCTATGGGAGGTGCTTCCTCGCTGTCTATTGCCCTGATTTCCTCAGTTTTCCCACCTTCACACTGCAAGGCAATGGCCCTCAGTGCCTGAGATAAAACAAGCCACAGGACAAGAGGTCTATTCTGGCTCAAGCTTTCAGGCCAGGTTTGGCTGGCTCAAAGCAAAACTGGGATGGAGGAAGGGCTTGGGAGAGCAATGTTATCCAGCCTGTGGGGGACAGGAAGCAGAGATGGGAGGATCCAAGGTAAGAAAGCACCCTTCCAGGTCAGGTTCCCAGTGACCAACTCCACCCAAGCCTCGTCTCCTAATAGTGCATTCAGCTGCTGGAGTCATCAGTGCATCAAAATGCAGAGATACAAAGTGCCGCAGGATCTAGTCGCCTTCCACACATGGGAATCTGGAGGAACATTTCAATTTGAAAGCACAGTGGATCAGTACTGTCTTTCCCAGTACTTTGTCATTTCTCCAGTTCATTGTATTCCTCTAAGATGAAGTTTGCCTCTCTACTGCAGCTTTTAACTTCTAGTACCCTCTTTTATGCCCAGAAGATTAGCCTATAAACAACCCCACACCAGCTATCATAGGGCATCTTGACTTTTTGCTAGATATATATTTTCTCTCTATATATTTTTTGCCCTCTAATTCTTATTTCTAAACCTTAGTGTCAGACTGAAAGCACAAGCCTTACTCTACAGCTTTACCCATCGATTGCTAGACTGCTATCTACATTATTGTGCTTTGGGATTTTGCAAAGGAACCAGTACAATACAGGATATATTTTGTAAGATTACTTCATAATAACCCAAAGAATCATATACAAATAGTACAGGAAACCTGCCCACACACTAAAGACCAAAAAATCTAGCTGAGCCCCTGGTTCTTCATATCCTACATGAGTCCAGCTGAAAACCTAGTGTCTATAACAAATCTCCCCACAAGTTCAGCTGGAGGCCTAGAGCCTACAACAAAGTCTCATGCAGGCCTACTTCACAGATCTGCTCAGGAAAGGCCAAAATGTTAGTGGTAGTTGTGAGAGCTAGGAAGTCTACGACAGATGGATGAAAAATCTCTTTTAGTGGGCTGAGGGATTTCAAATGGGGCCAGGAATCTATGCTCAAGGTAAGACTCCAAGAGAATCTTTAAGGCTCAGGAGTAAAACATGAAATTTTTATGCAGAATTTCTTGCCTAAAATTTTTAGGTCAGAAATTTACCCATGGAATAAATGCATATTCTGAAAGATACTACTATGACCCTGTGTCTCACTTAAAAAAAAAAAAAAAAAAACATACAAGATGTTCCAGTTGTGCCCCATCATAGCAAAAACCCAGTTTAACAAATGACTGCATTTTGTTAACACTAGTAGAGTGAAAATATAACAGAGCTTTGAGTGAGGTAAATCAAAGTTCAATTGCAAGCTGCATGACTGGGAAGCTTACGGTTATTTCATTTCACTGAATTTAGTTTCTTCCTAATGATAAAGGATGAATTATATTACTGCAATGAGAGTGAGGGTACTAGAAGATGTGAAATTGTATTAAGCATCTAAACCCTCACAGACCTTCACTAAATATTACTTTTCTTTTTCATTATCCTAATTTTACCACATCTAGTGCCTTAAAAGTACATACATGTTATGTGTGGTGTATAGTTGTCATGAGAAAAATACATGCTTCCTGAGTGCAGAAATCTCTAGAGGAATATTTAAATTGTCTCTGTCAAAGGTAGTGTGGAAAAATCCTAAGAATACCCTTTTCTTTAAGCACAGCTAACATTAGGACACTACACTGTGAGAGAGGGCACTCTGGAAGCTTCTGGCAGAAAGGGCACTGATGGCGACATATGTTTGGCAGGGAGGCCAACATATGCAGGCCCTCAGGGAAATGGCAGGCTATTTACCGAGCCACAGTAGTTGTCTTCATACAGAGACTGTGGGAATGATCTGTGAGGTGGATTTAGGCAGCGTAAGCTGGAGAGTGCACCTTGAGCCCCTACGCCCGTGGCAGACACATTCCTCTACTTTTCTGGAACCCAAGGCTCCCATCAGCGGCAGAGTGGCCCAGCTCTTCATGGGGCAGAGGGCTGTGAGCCCCACTGAATTCCCCCAATTCCCCACTCCCAATTTGCGCACACGTCTTTCAGAGAATGTGTAGTACTTTTGTGAGGGACTGTAAGGACTGTAACGATTATGTCAGCATGACGGTGCTAGAAACTAGAGTTGGAAACTTTTACTTATTCTTGAAAATTGTATGGCCTCTCCTTCATCCCAAATCCATTACCAGATTCCTGAATTATTGCAAATGCTGTATCATTCTTTGGAATAGCTTTCAGAAATGAGACTTAATTTCACTTAAAGAAAATAATGCATTGTAATTTTCTCACACATCTTATTGATTATCTAGGGAATTATTTGGAGAGTTTCTAAATAGTGGAACTTTGAGATAATTAAATAGTCACCTGGTTGATATACTGTCCTATAGGTACATATTGAAAGTATGAAGAGTAGATGAAGTTTATATTAGATGATTATTTTTACAGTGTTTAAATTAATTCTTAAACTTACAAAGAAAAATACTTAGCAAAACATTCCACAGAGAAATTAATGCATAGAATGGACATATCTGCAATTTATATCTATCTATCTATCTATATTCAAAATTATATTTTGTTTCAAAATTTAATTTATAGATTATAAGCTAGAATCTTTTCATTACAATTAAAATGTATAATCATCCAGTTTTTCTTATTCCAATTTTACGTGTATATACCTGGTAATATGAATAGCTGGTTGTAAGACAATACCATGTATTACAACAAATACTGTGAAATTCATATTACTTTGTTAAGTAACATTCTGTATGAGTTGTCAAAAAAATAAAATAAATAAATAAAAATGTATAATCAGAATAAACAGAGAGAAACAATCCACATAAAGCAAAATCTTTACTTTGAAAAATGCTATTAATATTCATTTTTGAATTGTCGACTACAAATACTTTTAGTGTGCAGGTTTCCTTTACACAAAATCTAATTTTTAATCAAGCAATGTCCCAAAGGTTCAGTTTTAGAATATAAAACCAAAAAGTTGTATAATCTCTGTACAACTGTATACAAATATTTTTCATCTTAAAAGTCATTGGACTTTTAAAAATGATATATGTATCTTCTTTAATAAAATTATTATTAATTCTATTTAAATAAAGATTATTCAAAATGGGGACTGGAAAATGATATGAAGCAAGTATCATCTTTTTTCTTTGGCAGAACTGGGGACTGAACTCAGGCCCTTGTGCTTACCAGGGAAGCACTTAATCCACTGAGCCATCTGCCCAGCGCCATGCAAGTATCATCTTGTCATGATGTAAACTAGGCCCTTTCTAGGATTATTTGTCTGTCACTTGTTTGTGGACAATTTATTAAAGGGTTTAATTGTCAGTGTGTCTTCTATTAAGAAGATATCCTCTACATAATCATTTTATTATAAAGAAAAATACAGTGTCTCTAGTATTTGTAGTGTAGCCATCAAAGTGGCCCTGGTGTCTTGTTGTTTCATTAATACAATATCCATGAATTTCCGTTTATATATACAACCAACTGATAAATATACCCAGGAACTACTTCTGTGTATTCATGAAAATATGTGCCAAACATAATTTTTAGGTTAATTTCCAGTTGCTGTCACCTTTGGAAAAAGTAGTTTTCAGCCATTTTTACTATGCAAACCTTTAATTCAGCACAATTAAGAACCTCAGAGGTCAGTGTTATTTGGTAGCTTAGTGTATCATTGTACTAAGACTTGCGTCAAGAAAAAGAGAAGCAGAGAAACAAATCACTACATCTTACTTTTACCACCCACAGCTGCCCAGTTTAGTTTGTTTGCATTAATCTGGAAACGGGGCTTCACTGTGTACTGTAGGCTGGCTTTGATCTCAATATGAATCTGTCTTTCCCTGGAACTCTACATCCTCTTGCCTGAGAACTCCAAGTGCTAGGATTACGGGTGTGTGCCACTATGCTTACATTTAACCAGCTATTTCTTTTTTTTTAATTGAATTGAATTTTCAAGGGTATTTGATATGTTACAGATTTGCAAGACAAGAATAGCTAATTAAAAATGGTTGCTCCATTATCTATTTTATTGTCAAAACTGTTGTTCAGATGAACAGATATAGTTATGCAAGATTGGACAAATTATTGACTATTACTGCTTACTTCAAGAAAACTTATTTTTTGTCTTTGTTTTCTTTTTTAATTTTTTCTTTTAAATAATCATTTTAACTAGAGTATAATACTAACAATAAGACGTTAGGATGGGTACAAGTTTAAGGGCCAGTCAGATGGCTCAGCAGATTAAAGTGGATGCTAAGGCAGATGTAGGGACCAGGTTCCATCCTCACATGCTGTGATAGCCCCACTCCTGGGGCACACTGAGCCAGTAATTGAGACTGGAGGTGGAGCGCACCTGCAATCAAACAGGAGGATTACTATGAGTCTGATCTGTGTATTGAGACCCTGTGGATCCTGTACTAAGTACACTGAAAATAAAAAAGAAAAATTAAAAAGCATTTGAAGAAAGGGTACAAGTTTAGAAGACCAAGATGAGTGGTATTTAAGAGTGGTTTTGTATTACACATTGCTATCCTTTATGCTGTTGCTTAGATCATGGATATCAGCATATAGAGATAGTCCAGATGAAAATTCTATACATGAACTACTACTTTTTAGAAAAACTGATAGAAATTTTTAGTACAATCATCTCAGCCATCCTGTACACAAACTTGTGTGGTTTTCTCCCTTTCTGTTTTTGTGTCTTTTCTCACATATTTCATCTTTATTGTTTAATCCTTATGTTCAGTTTCTTTCTGTTTTACTATATCTATTATACGTTTCAGGTTTTATTTCTTCTTTCAGGGTCTTACACTAGGGAGACAATATGATATTTACATATGTGGGTCTGATTTATTTCACCTAAGAGTATAGCCTCTAGATGCATCTGCTTACCTATAAAGGCTTTGAGTTTGTCTTACTTTATAGCTGAGTAATACTTCATTGTATAAAAAATACTACATCCTTTTCATCCATAAATCTGATGATGAACATTTTAGTAGTTTCCAAGATTTAGCTATGACAAATTGTGCTGCTATAAACATGGGAAAACATATATCACTATGGTATGATGCTTTCAGTTCTTTCTGGAAAATACCCAGAAGAGAAATAGGGGTTTGCATGGGATTTCCAGTCCTAGTTTTCTGAGGAGCCTCCACACTGGTTTCCATTGTGATTGTAGCAGTCTAATTTGCCATCAATAGTGGAGAAGGGTTCTTTTTTTTGACACAGTCTCTCCAGCATTTGTTTTTAGTTGATTTCTTTATTATAGCCATTCTTTCTGGGGTGAGATGGTATATTAATGTTGTTTGAATTTGCCTTTCTCGAATGGCCAGTTCTGTGGAATATTTTTTCATATATTCATTTGCCGTTTGTATTTCTTCTGTTGAGAAGTTTTCTTAGATGCCCCTTTTTTAGATTGGGTCTTTAAATTTGGGGTGTCTATTTATTTTTATTTCTTTATATATTATAGACAGAAGACCTATGTCTGAGTAATTATTGGTTAAGATTTTTTCCCGGTTTGTGGGTTTTCTTTTCACTATGTTGGTGATGACTTTTGATATGCAGAAATTTCTCAATAAGATGAGATCTAAATTGTTGATTCTTTGCAGTATGATGCAAAAATCTACAGTAAAATTCTAGCCAATAGGATACAAGAAATCATTAAGAAGATTGTACATCGTGACTAGATAGGATTCATCGAAGGAATGCAATATTATTTCAACATATGCAAACCCTAAATGTAATATACTATATTAACAGAACCAAAACCAAAACCACATGCTCATCACAATTGATTCAGAAAAGGCTTTTGTCAAAGTCCCACACTCACTCATGATGAAAGCCCTATAAAAAACTTGAATAGTTCACCTAAACCTCAACCTGACAAAATCCATCTATGACAAAACAACAGCTAACATAATTTTAAATGGGGAAAAACTGACTACTTTTACTTTCAAGTCAGGTACAAGACAAAGATGTCCTCTATACCACTTCTATTCAGTATAGTTCTGGAATCATCAGCTAGAACCATTAGACAAGAAAGAGAAATAAAAAGGAAGAAAAACATCTATATAATGAAAATTAGAACCCTCAAAAAAAGAGAATGAATGAAGACAATTTCACAAAATGGAAAGATATTCCTTGCTTTTGAATAGGAAGAACTAGAATTGTGAAGATGGCCATGATTCTAAAATTGTTATACAGATAATGTAGTCCCTATCAAAATACCATCAACATAACTCGCAGAACTAGGAAAATATTTTCAAATTTATTTAGACCCAGAAAAAAATCTAGAATAGTAAAGACAATCTTGGGCAACAAAGGCAAGGCAGGAGGCATAACAATTCCTGATGAAATTATACTACAAATCTACTTGGATAAAATTAGCATGGTACTGAAAAACATCATACCTGAGGATCAAGGGAACAGATTAAAAGATGCAAATACAACTACAAACACACTCAGCCATCTTATTTATGACAAAGTGGCCAAACATGTTCAGAGGAAGAAAGATAGTATCTTTAACAAATTGTGCTGAAAAAATTGTCTCTACACGTGCCAAAAACTAAAACAAGAACTAGTCTTTTACCATGAGCTAAACTAAAGTCAAACTAGATTTAAGATCTAAACATTAAAGCAGAAATACTAAATCTCCTGGAAGAGAAAGTAGGTGGAAATCTTGATGATATGGGGTCGGCAGACAGCTCATGAGTAATCAACCATTCTAACAGCAAAATAAAATGAATGAAATGAAGTCAAAAGATTTTTAAGAGTTAATCTTTAGTTGTTTTCCTTTAAAACTTTTAAATTCTGCTATTCTAATCAGTTAATCTGAGAAACTTAATAAGTAAATGAAGAAATTTTTCTTGCACTTTTTTTGCTTAAATACACTCAGTTTTTTTGGTTGATTTGAATTTTCCATTAAAAAAGATGATAATAAACAGAAGTGTAACAATTAATATTTTATAACATAGATGTTAGGTGTTTTTAAAATTAATAACAACATGTATTTGAGATTCATTTTAAAATATATTCGTCATGGAAGATACTCAAATATTTTAAAATTTGTTTTATACAATTTTATCAAAACCAATATTACATTAATTATTGACTACATTTCTTTTCAATTTTTGAAAAAGGATTTGCACTTACTCATCATATCAATTATTTATTTTTAAGAAAATATCTTCCTGAATAATATTAAAAGTATAAATAACATGCCATAAATTACTTAACTTATTGAATTAATGGCAAGTGAAACAATATGTATATATGTATAAGAACTACATCATTAAAAAAAAGAACTACATCATTGAGATAAATAGGCCAAAATGAGGATCTGTTTATTTAGAATAACACTTAATCTAAGCAAACCAAATATTTCACAGAGAATTTTTATTTGACTCATTTACACAAGCATATTAAGCTTAATTAGTATTTTTTGGTCCTAAGTTATTCATAATAAACAAAATTATTGCATTAGTTTTACAATTTAAAGCTTTATAAGGAAAGCAAATTTGTGATAAGCAATATACTAATTTGCATGTACTAATTACAAAGATATTAATTCTAATTTTAAAAATCTAATATTTTTGGTAAATTAGGAAAAGATAATAATTCTAATTAGTTATGCCACATTATTTCTAAGTGAAACAGATTTAATAGTCTTTTTGAACTTGTTAAAAAAAAGTTTGGTTTCAATGAATATCTTTGTGTATTGTTTTGACCTTTGCTTCAACTACATAATCCCAATTTGTTTAAATGTTTGTTCAGGCCGAGAACTCTATGATTAATATCTCTTGCAGTGTTATCTTGCTGTTAATGAGAAACATTGGGTGTTCTCGCACATCACAGAATGCAAACGCAGATGACAAAATTTCACAGGTGAACTCCTTGTGAACACTTCTAATTGCTTAGGATCAGTGTTTGAAAATCTCGAGTAATTTGCCATTATTATAATGAATAGCTTAAACTGTAATTTTTCATAGTAATTAACTTGTGTCAGCACCATTATTTTTCATTAATTATAAATGAGAAAGAATGAAAGAACACCCACAGGAACAGATGTGCAAAGTTGTCTCCTCAATTCTATTTTATTTTTTATTCTATCCAATGTATAATTTTATGTGCAGTATGTATGAAAAAAATGCAAATGGAAGCACCTGTATGGTACATTAAAGGAAAAGGTCATTAAAGACAATCATATGTAAAGTCCAGAACTTATTAAAACAAGAGATCTTTACTGATATGCTAGGTAGAACTAGAGAGGAAAAACTCACTTAATGTATCAAGTGTAACTGGTGTAATTTTATGTGATGTACTTGGAGATTCACTTCTTGTTGTTAGGTTAGGAAGACAGTCTCAGATACCTTGCTTTCCAGAATTGAAATTTCTGCTCTATTTTATTAAATCAAATAAAAAAGAACAATGAAGAAAGAGTATACTAGGTGTTATAAATTGTTCAGATAGCATTTTCAATGTGATTCTATAGGAAAGACTTACGGTCTTTGAAGAGGGCAGAATAAACATAAGTCTGAAGTCTTTTTATGTTAATTCAAGTTAAACATTTTAAAATAATTCCCCATGTTTCTATCTTCAATCATAGTACCTTAAGATGGTTACAAGCATAAGAAGGCTTAGAATCATTTCATGATAAATTTACTGTAATTTAACTTTTTTAAGGCAATCTAATTGATAGAGTTCTAATGATATAACACACATTCTTTTAGCTCTTTAAAGCATTTGTCTAGGCTGGTCCTCAGTCACTTCTATTCTCTAAATGTGGGGGCTGAGCTTTCAGTTTTATCCAAAGTGAGTTACTAAGGAAAACATATGTGAGGTGCTAAAAGGAATCCATGGTCTAATGCATTCAAAAGAACTTGACAACATGTTTTCCCTTGAACTTCAGGATTTTTCCAGAGCTTTTAAGTGGGTGATGTTCATTGAAACTCCAGTAGAAAAGAAAAATACTCAACTTTTCCCAAATGCTTTTGATTCTATATCTGTTGATTTCCTATTTTATGTACTTTATACCATATGTTAGGAAAAAAGTGTTAAATATGGTGCTGCCAGGAACTACTAGAACAAAGTGGTGCTGAAGACAGGAAACATTACTTCTTATTTGCTGTGAGAGGCTACTGCTCCCAAAAGAATCAGAGGTGATGTGTGCAGAAGTTTGAATTAGAGAAATCTGGTATATTATTTTGTCACAATTAACCTCAACTGCAGTCCACTTGTTTGCCCTTGACTTAATGAATCCTTCTTCAGCCGTCTTACATGTCAGATACTTTCCTACCACTAAGCCTAATTAAAACTTTCCTGCCTTGTAGAACAGTTTGGTACAACTTTAAAAGCAGAATTTGAAATATGGTGCTTAAGAGAACTGTGTTTTCTGGAGCTGTTCAACTAAAACCTAAATCTGTTTTAAACATAAATAAGACTGCTGCATGTAACAGAAAATATGTATTTAATTTTCAAGCTTGTACCACCAGTCAACTACATTTAGGATTATTATAAAAATTAAATGCAACTGTGAGTAATATGAGTGAGTGGGGATCCAGTACCTGTTTCCTAGAACATAAATTTTTAAAATATGCTTTCCTTTTGTTGTGGATACAATTCTTCCTTAATAGTTTTAATTTACAAAAAAACCCTAATAACATATTTAAAAGTAACTGAAACATTTCCTTGTTTTCATTTTCATCTTGGATCTTGTATTAGTTTCTTTTCTCTTGTTGCTGAGACAAAATACCCAGCACACAAAATTAAGGAAGGAAAGTTTTATTTAGCTCACAGTTTGTACCTTTTCCAGGCCATAATTAGTTGGCACCAAAGCAGGGTGGTGTGGCAGAAGGCCAACAGTTTACGGCTTCAGAGGATGGCAAAAGCTAGTGGGGGGCGAAGACTTTTTTTGTTCTATATTGCACACAGGCTACGTGCTCTAGGCAGCATAGGTACATCTTTGCTGGTCCTTCCTCTTGCACAAGCACATCAATAAGGGCTGGAAGTTCTTGTCTTCTTTGTCTACTCACTGTTTTCACTTTGCTTTCTGCATTAGAAACATTTCACTCCAAGCTTTTCTTCAGTTGAAGGTTTATATTGAGATTTCTGCATTATTCTAATGGAGTTTCCTTCATGCATAATCTGCTTCTTTCCTCCAATAGCTTTTAGTATTCTACTCATGCTAAATTTTGGGAATACGGATTGTTATGTCTGTGTGGATTTATTTTGGTCCTAGCTAATTGAAATTCTATACACCTCACTTACTTGTGTGTCACATTTGTTCCTATTCTTCAAATATTCTTTCTTATTACTTCTGCAAATAAACTTATCACTTATGTTGACTTCTGCTTTTACATTGACATCTATCAGTCCTATTTTTACTTTTGGCATTGTTTTGAAACTGTTTGATTGTTGTTTCTTGATCCCATGCAATTTTTTAGAGCTCTATCCTTTCATGTTCACTAGCCATGATCCTGTCTTCAGGGTCTGGAAGGTCTTAAAGTCCACCTATAGTTTTGTCCAAATGGTTTTGACAACTCTCCTCTTACCTGACAGAGATTATTTGTGATCTGATTTCCTCTATATCACTGTATATTTACTTCAATTGCTATCATTTTCGAGATTTCAGGTGTGGTTGCACCGTCCAGCTTCATCTCATTGTCTACTGCACTTGTTCTACTTGAGCTGGAGGTCTGAGATTGAATTTTTCTTCTACATCTTATAATTTTCTATTTTTAAAATATGTTTGGTTTTTGATGGTGATCTGTGTAAGTTTTTGTAGAAGATAGCTGTACTACTCATGTCAAGTCCTCACTAGTAAAAATATGTTTTGCCTGCATGTCTTTTTTGTGTAAGAGGTTCTTGGCTTGTGTCTGTCCCAAGATTCTACTGTCCCAGTTGGTTAAGAGTGAGATGTTGGCCTCTGTTTGGGTCAGTCCCCTATTCTTTGATTCTGAGTTGTGGATGTGGTGATGTTGTCACCCCAGAGCTTCCCAGGATTGTTGCAGAAGAAAACAATTGATTTCAAGAGACATGACATCCTAGCTGAAGTCATACAATCAGCAATACCAATAGCATCAAGCACAGTTTAGAAACTGAGAAATTGAGGTTTATACTAATTTTGTATCCTGCAACATTAGAGTAAACTTCACAATTATGTAACAGAATAGGCCATAACTTGGAAGATTTTGCTCAAAGCACTTCCACTTGGTAGAGGGTTTTTACCCTGTGGTGTGGAGCTTAAAGAGGGATAGTGGATAAAGCAAAAGTTGAAAAGAGAGTAAAACAAGACTGAAGGAAATCGAATGATCACAGAAACTGGGGGAAACTACAGAAGAGGGCAGAAGTGATGTCAAGCAAGTGTTTATTTGAACTTTGTCTTTGGGTTTGGATGATGGGATTAGTTTTCTGTGGCTGGAGCTCACCATGGCGATTTGGAGAAGAGAAAAGAAAAGAATAAGAAAAATAATAGCAGGAAAAAAGAAAGAGAAAATTAAAAGAGAGAACAGAGGTTATTACACTCGCCTGCTGCTATTCCATGTGTGTTTGCTCCCAAGCACAAGTTGGTTCACCTAATTTATAATGTTAGGTCATGCTGTTACTCTTGCTTCAGACTTTCCGTATGACTAGTCTTGCCTTTCCATACTGTGTACCCGGGTCAGGACCCTACTGTGCTGCTGACATTCCCTCTGGTCTCCAGCCCTTTTGATATGGTTCATCTTAACGATGGCAACAGAGGTGAAGGGCCATTCTCTGTGCCTTCTGATGCAGTTCACCTGGATTAAAGAATGTGGTGTGATGGGAGTCGCTGCCCTCTGAGCTGCTCAGCTGGGCTGCAGTGATGACCAGATGCTTTTATTTTTCTGCAAGGATGCACATTTTTGTCATCACATTTAGCATGGAATCATTTGCAAAATTATAACAGTATTCTTTTATTCTGAAGTTAAATTCACAAATAATAGACTATTTCAAAAGTGGCAATAATTTAAGCTATACAACCAAATTTTGGCTAAATCAGTGACACGTCTCACATTGTAGCAAAGACCATTTTATGGATTTGTTGAAACAATTTATATTAACTAAATCACTTAGATTGTTTTATTTTTGCTGACAGATCCAAAATATCTCCAGTCTTATGACTGTCCATTCCTCTAAGGTCATTTTATTTTTGGCTTACATAATATATTTTTTACTATGATTTTCACTATGCTTTTTGTCCTGTGTGTCATTCCTCAATGTGCTTTGCATGTGACATTCCCCTTTTATCTTTCAAATACTTTCAAATAAAATCCACTGTATCATGAGCTATCACACCTAAATTTATTTCATTATTAAATAATTTTTTGATATGACTTTCAAAATTGGATTCTAATTTTTTGAATATACATCTCTCCCTTCACATCTTGATTATTTAAACATTCAATCTAAAACCCTTAAAATACAAAGTAGAATTTGAGGTGTTTGACCATTTTAGAACCGAAGATGTGGCTGCTCATAGAGATTTAACACTGTTTCTAGAAGTTGATTCCTTTGTCTTACCTTTTATTTTAAGTTTTAATGAAGACTTTGGTTACATTTATAATTTTTCACTAGCAGTAATTTTCAAGGTATACATTCTTCAAAAGTATTTAATATTCCAAATTTTATTTCACTTAATTATAAATATAAAAAATAAACCAATATTTTACCAGATGCTACCAATACACACCATCCGTATAACCTGTGAAAATAAGTCACTTGCATCTTATGTATTATGTTATGATACATTGAATTTTGCAATATTCCTTTTTTTTTTTTAGGGAAGAGTCTACAAGGTTGTTCAAGGTCTCACTGCTAGATCGGACTCATAGTGATTCTACTGTTTACAGCCTCCCACGTGCTGTGATTAAAGGCATGTGCCACCACACCAAGTCTCCATCACCATCTCAGTATGCTCCAGGGACAAAGCTAGTACAGCATGCTCAGGGGAGATCAAACACTGATCCCTGTGCCTGCCTAGGCAGGTGCTTTACTTCGCTGAGCTATCTGGCTGGTTTATTTTCTACTCTTATTTTATGAATGATTTTTTTCTTTAGTGTGGGCTGATTTACATTATAAAGATTTTACAGGGTACTGTGAACATAACAGAAAATGTTCTCATGGAAATACTGGTATTATAGTGCATGCTTTTCATTGTTCATGACAGCAAAGACCATGAAACAGTGAGAAAATTATCAAAATAAAGTACCTATGTCTACTCAATATTTGAAGAAGTTTTTGTTGCCTATACTAAGTGTATTGGCAGCTATGTTGTCAGTTTGAGATTATTATTAAGATTATTAGTCATTCATAATTGTATTAATATTTTATTAATTATCTTTCATTTTGAAGAAAAGATGCAAAGTGTTTATGTTTTTACCATGGAGCTAGGTAGTTTTCAATATAGGCATCATTTAGACAAAGATGCCCCTAGGATAATTATGATTAAAAAAATTTATGTTCAAGATAAGAGCAACTGATACATTTTGAAGAGTTTCTATGTTCCTTCTCCTCTCTCCACTGGTTTATTTCCACCATTGACATGATCAGAATAGTAAATTAGATGGTGCAACTCCTATAGGCCATGTGTGAAACAGTACCCTAAAGCAGGTCATTAACGAAATATGGAAAACTGAATGTGAAACTTCATAAAAGTATAAAACAGCTTATTCGGATCTGTAAGAGAAAATACAGCCAAAAATCAAGAGCATTCTAATTGGTCCAACAAGAGAGAATAACGAATCATCTTTGGGGAAAATTTTCATTAAGACATAATGTATCAACAAGTTTTAAAAGATAAGTAGATATTTGCTAGGAGTATAAACATAAAGGACTTTATCTGAAAAACAATGGGAAAGGCTTGATTTCTTGAAGAATACTCAGAAGTACTGTGAAATTGACCATAAAGGGTCTGTGGAAAAAAAGAAAAAGTGCAAGAAAGTCTACAGCCTGTCATATCTTTTTTTACAGACAGGAAGATGACAACAGTTATTTGGTTTTTTAAAATTTTTTGTTTTTGTTTACTGAACTGGAATAATCAGCTGATAGCATGGAAAAAGAGAAAAAAATGCTTTGGTGGAGTATTCTTTTATTTAGCTACAATGCACCAAAGCCTCCTTTATTAAAACAGTACTGTCAGGATGAACAGATATAGAAATAGTAATTAATGTGAGAGATGTATGGAATAAGATTTTAAATGAATTTTAGGTTTATAACAAAAACTTACAGTTATGGAGTAGAATGCAAGGAACACATTTGACATGTGTAAAGAAGTAAGACATAGGAATATATTTTTGAATATAGGTAATGCATTCAGTATCAGAATACTCTTCAAAGGTTACCTAGGTGTAGATATTAAAGTGCAAGGATTATGAGTTTGGTGCTCTAAGGATAATAGTGCTATGGAAATGTGTTTCTAAATTCCACTAAGCTCAACTTAAAATCTGGTGAAATCTGTGTGACTTTACCTCAACAAACATCACAATCACACATAAACACTAGCATTTGCATGTTATTCTAGTGATGTCCAATTATTTTTGAAATTACCTATATATGCAAATATATATATATATATATATATATATATATATATTATAGTAAGTTATTTTAAGTTAGGGCACAATAGAAAACAGAATAATAAATACATATATCATATATTCTATTAAGAGATTTTAGAAATGGTGCAAAAAATAAAAAATATGATGTGGTATAGAAGAAAATTTTTAAAAATTAAAATATTAGATAGTTTAAAAAGTTCATTGTCAAATTCTATTCTGAAGTCAAGTTTAATATATGATATAGGGCTTATTAAATGCTAAGATTGATTTGGGATAAGTGAGTTTGATGTTGTAAGAGGATAAATTGTATATTGGATTGAAGTATGCCTTTCCATTCATTGAAGTTACAGGTAATAATTAAGTCTATCGTTTCTCATCTGTTATCTGGATACTATTAGTATACTGTATTATGATTGTTTTATACCAGCATAAAATGATTAATAGTAATGCAGACATTGAACAAATTCTCTTACTTCTTTGTTTAGTGAAGCTGTTTCATTAATGGTTTCTATACAAGTAAAATGCCACTATACCAAGTGACCTTACTTTGGCCAAAATTGACAGGAAATGTACTCTATTTAAAGAAGCCTCATTATCATAATTAATATTGAGTTTCTTGAGGTTCTTCTGAATTTTATCAAGACAAGAGTTTACTGTTTGAATTGTTTTTGGATTACTGTTCTTTGCAAATTAAAATGCAAATAATTTCTTAAAATATTGAACAATTATCTGTACTTCCACATTAACTACAACTTTATTTGCAGTAATCAAGACACGGAATCAAGTTAAATGCACACTTGTGAAAGAATGATGAAGATGTGGCCCATATGTTTATGTAGACACTGTTCAACTGTAAAAGAGAAGAAAACCTGTCTTTTGGAACAATAGTCTCCTACATAAAAGAGATTTAAAATAGACAAGTTCATAGCTAGAAATAGAGAGCAAGCCAGTGGTTTCTGAGTGTTGGGAAGGATGAGCTGAAGTATTTCTCAAAATACACAAGCTTTCACTCTCACAAGATGAGTAAGTCATAGACATATGCATTCTTGTGACCATAATGAGAAAGACTCTATTAATTCTCTTTAAAAACTGAAGACATTTTATCTTATATTCAGCATTTGTATTAAGTACCCAGACAAATAACTTTAAGAAAAAAAATAGGTAGCAGTAGGATTCCCTAGGAAGTAAGCACTAGATTTATGGCAAAATTGCAAAGAAAGTTTCATGTGAATATATAGTTTTTCTTGAATTCATCAAGTAATAGACATTGAATGTATGAAAGTTCTCTATAGCAATTATAGCTCAATAATGTCCATTTTCCAACTGACAGCTCAGTTTTTGCAAGGTCTTAATATATAGCTTTAAAACTTGGCTATATTAGTCTTTTCAATGGTAAGACTATCAAAACTAGATATGGCCAGTATATCTATTCAAATATATTTTTGCAATTAGTGTTCTATACCATTTAAGCATTAGATTTTGAAGCTCAATATGGAGAGGCATAAAGATTTAATATCATTTTTATCCTCAGATTATATTAAGACTGATAGTATTTTGTTGTTCTTTTGCTGTTTTATATAATGTTAACTATTATTTATTTTGAAAGTGCATACATACTCCTTGGATAGTCCAAAGAAATTTTACTAAATTAAATCAAGAAGTAATAATTATATAGCACTATATGCTTAATCATGAATAAGCACCAACATGAATAAATCTCTGTTCTCATTTGTAAGTGACAACATAGTACCCTATTTTGGGAAACATTTGGGGTCCTCCTGTTCCTTCATCTGATCATAGAGAAGTTCAATAGTTCTAGAAGATATATTGTTTACATTTATTTGCCGTTCTTCACTATCTTTCTTTGCTTCTTTTATTTCTAGTAAAAGAAGTTTGAATTATCCTTTTATACTTTTCATTTGTTTCTGCATTGAGTGTGGTATTTATTTCATTTCAGGGAATTTCCCACATTTACATCTCACATGTGTGGATGTTCCTTTTGATTATTCTATTTCTTTTCTCTATCAAATATTTACTAATGATTCTAAAATATTTGTCAACCTTTCCATTCTTCTCTTTTTTCATCTTTAATGTATTTATGAGTCAAAGAACAACCTGAGTTAAGAAAAACAAATGCATGCAAAAAACAGGAAGATCACATATTAAAAGTTATCTTAGTTCTTAAAAATTATGTCACATGGAACTTGATGGATTTTAAAGTTGCTCAGAATTTGGCTTTTAAATCTCCATAAAATTCTATCTACTTTTTAAATTCTCCTATAATGCATGATCACTATTGTCAAGAAAAAGAATATTAGTAATTTTAAAAATTTTCCATTTGAATTTTCTCTTTATTCCTTCTATTTGTTCTTTTATTGTCATATCTTAAACAGTGAATTACATTGAAACATGTGACATTTTAAAACAATTGGAAATAAAACAAATGTAAAGTACCTGTATTTTGAAACATCTCAATATTAACTCTATGAGTTAACTCATTGGAGTTCTTTAAACATATTCATCTAAACTGGAAACTGCTACTATTATGAAACACTAAATAAATTAACAAAAAATGAAAGAATTTAAAAACAATCTTCTAGAGATGTTAATGAGCATGCAAGCAGGCCCAGGGCCCAGGGATTGAATACCCAGGTCTGCTGTGCTGGCCCAACACCTGGGGCTTGCTGAGACGGCAATTGAGACTGGGCATGGTGGTATGCACTTGTAATCATAGCACTTGTGAGGGTGTGAACAGGTGGATCACTACTAGTCCAATCTAGTAGTGAGATCCTGAACACCCTGTAGAACCTTCCTTGAAATACAAAAGAAAAAAAAGGTGTTAATGAAAAAAAGTATCTTAAATTATGTGAACTCAACACATAATTTACTTTTCCATTAGTAGATTTTGTTTTTCTTGGATAATCACCAGTTTGTGCATCAAGGTTAACATTTTCCAACACTGAGCAATGTTCTCCCATGATTAGAAGCATCAATATCTGAGCATCAGTCTTTGCCATAACTCTAAATTATATGCCATTTGTTTAGCAGTTACTGTGTAATTAGTGTGTCTTAATTTGAACATTAAAAAATGTATCAAGTCCTTCATGCAGAATTCATAATCATAAGATAAATTTGTTGTTACCTTATTTTACTGCTAAGAATTTTGTATCCAGGATATATTGTGCACTTTCAAAGTTGGGTAGTAGAAAATGTAAAGTTGAAGAGTATTTCCATAAAAGAAATCATTTGTGTTTTACAGTGGACTCATGTTGAAAAATTCAAAATACAAAATCCATAAAAGTACCAATAATGCACTAGAAAGAAGCTACAAAATTGACTTTCTTTCTTTCTTTTCTTTCTTTCTTTCTTTAATTATTTATTTGGTGTAGGTTTTCACTACACAAGTCAGATTCATAGTGATCCTCCTATTTTCAAACTCTCTAGTGCTGGGATTATAGGTGTACGTACTATGCCTGGTCTCGGTGGCCACCATAGAACACCCAAGGGCAGGACTGGCGTGGCATGTGGTGCTGGGATGGAACCCTGGTGCCCGTGCTTGCCTAAGTAGGTGCCTAGTCAGCTCAGCTGTCTCACAGGCCCCAACCATCTTTCATATATAAACACATAACACACACACACACACACACACACACACTAAAATAAGTCATACAAGATAAATGCCCTCATTAGGAAGAATAATTTATGTTAGTTTTGCTTTATCATCTTCCATATCAGGTATTTTAATCTTAACCTCACATGACTTTTCTAAGTTTTATTTTAGGAATTCAAGTAGCCATATTGTGAATATGTTTTTATATTTCTGTGTTAATAAAAGCATTTTATGTCATAGTTTTTGGAAATCTGTACACCAGTTAACTTCTAAATGATACAGGCATTATATTCCTGTCAAAATCAGGTATAAGCATGATTGACTGTGATTGTGACATGATATGGATGGGTATTTTTTGACTGAGCTTTATGAATGCATTTTTCAATAGAAACAAGAAGAGATCTTTAATACGTCATTACTAGGAGTTGAGGAACATTAAGGAGCTACTTACGTGCATACATCTGGAATGTGGCACAATCTGCTGCAGGAAAGTGTAATTAGATATTTAGTTTGGTGTGCAAAAGTTTTCTTGAATGACCCTGTTAATTTTCTCCCTTAAATCAAAACAAAAATACCCCAAAGACTCATCCTAAAAATGCAGCTTCCACAAAGTTGATGTGCAATGCAGTTGGGATTTTAAATTAAGCACTTGGCTACAAGTGTGAGCAGCAAAACGTATGCAAGAACAGGAGATTACTTGGAAAACTAAAGGATAATTCATTCAAAGTATCTGAAAAATCAAACTCATAAAATTTATTGAAGCAATAAGCACTCTGTATTTACTACTAGAAACATTTTAAATGAATTAATATATTTAAAAAAGAAGTGAGAAGTCTAAGGAAAGTATTGAAAATATATACATTTAATACAAAAATGTCCAAGGTGTGAAACTTATATTCTGGGTCAATTCTTTTTTGCTATTGAGGATTTTGGAGCCTGGTAAGGAAACTCAAGAGAGAGAGATGAGAAAAGGAGAGAGGGAGAGAAGAGAGAGAGGGGAGAGAGAGAGAGAGAGAGAGAGAGA
>NDGM011252354.1:0-10914 GCA_002564305.1 Octomys mimax | reverse complement strand
AGAGAGAGAGACAGAGAGACAGAGAGAGAGAGACAGAGAGAGACAGAGACAGAGACAGAGACAGAGGGAGACAGAGAGAGACAGAGATAGAGAGACAGAGACAGAGAGACAGAGAGAGAGACAGGCAGACACACAGACAGACACACAGAGAGACAGAATGACAGACAGAGATAGAAACAGAGACAGACAGACAGACAGACAGACACACACACACACACACACACACACTGAGAGAGCAGAGAGAGGTGGTGACAGAGACACAGATAGAGATGATCAAGTGAAAGAAAACTGTCTCCAGGGTCCACAGTAGAGTATCGTGCACTCAGTCCTACTCAGTCTCCTGAAGTAGAAGACACTGCACCACCATCACTAAGTGCAAAGTATAAAACAGAAATGTATAAAGTTTAGAACTATAGAGGATGTTTTCATGATGGTATTCGAAGTCTTGGTTCTCACTGGATTCTAAAGTGTATTAAATACTTTCCTTAAGTTCTTTGTGGTATGTGAAAATATTTTCTACGTAAGTTCATTGAATTGGGCTTTGACAATTTACAATCCCCAAATCTTCCATGTGTGAAGTGAAAAGAGAACATGGGAGTAATTGTAGACCACGCAATGCCAAAAATAATTTGAATCAAACAATATAATGAACAGAGGAACAATGAATTAAAAAGCACTAAGTATTCATGATTGAATATTGATACGATTTCAAGGATTCTCCCATTTTCATGTGTCAGAAACACAATATCCAAATTTTTAACTTGAACATTTTGAGGAGTAGCTTTTTAGGGAGTTGATTCGGAAGAGAAAAGCCCGCTAATGGCTTAACAGCATTTTGAGGAAGTGGCTTTAAAAATATAAATGTATCTCTCTCCATCTAACTGCATATGCCTTCCAACCTGCCCTGAACAGCAAGAAAGCCCTCAGAGGTGAAGTGTGTGCTTGTGCCATGACTTTTCATTTGGGTCTCCAAAGACACTGCTCAGTAAATTTCCATTTCGTGTAAATTACCTGATCTCCTGCCTTTTGCTGCCGGAGCAAAAACACTGCTTATGTTGAGGCAACAGACAAGATAGAAAAGCCTCTGCAAATATTTCTGAAATAAAAGCTAAGATAGAAATTTTCTAGGGTAATAAGCTCGGTCAGGCAACTAGGAATAACAGTTCAACAACGTTTAATGAAAAATTTTTCCTCCATCTATAATTTACTCCAGAAATGTCTTGGAAGTGGAGTCGCTGTTGTAAATTACAGCCTGTGAAGTATTGGATTATTGAGATTCAGCATTTTTCAATCTATTTTCTCCTAACGACATCCATCCACTTCCAATTTCAACCTGTAAGTGCTATCTGTATTTGTTTTATATTAATGGTCTGGCACAATTTTATGTTTCAGTAAAACTCTTTATTGATAACTTCTCCCAAAGAGCTTTTGGACCGAATATACTGTTTTGATTAATAAGCGCTCCTTTCTCTGTTAAATGTTTTTCTCCTTAATAATGGGAAAAAGGTGAACTACATGTGAATGGTGGTGGTCTTTTGGTCAACACTTAATCTTACCAATATCCTTTACCTCAATACACCTACATGCATAGATGTTAGCTCAGCACCGACACATGAGGTAAATGCCAGTGTCCAGAGATGTAAATACCAGTGTTCAGAGATGAAGAAGAAATGAAAGAACATATATATGTTATATTTATTTTATAATGTGTATTATATATGATATAAGAACATAACATACCATGATATGAAAGAAAATAGAACTTGATAAGTAGTGAAGGAAACACTGTGGCAATTATTTGAATGTATCAGAGAAATAATCAGAAGAGCTCCTTTATTTTTACCACTTATTAGGCTGATTGAATAGGTTAGAAATAGGACACTTTAATCTATTACATGCTTTAAACTCTGAGGAGAAGCAGTCTAAATGCAAAATATTATTATTTCTCTTATTGCTATAATTTCAAAGAAAACAGCAGCAATCTAGATCCACATAGCTCACTTATGTCTCTTTCTTTCTGCATCTTTATTTCTCATTTAGGCTAAATTAATAAATGCAGCAAAGTATTTAGGTGATTAAAATAAATCTGAGAAATGCTATAGGACTTGTGCTGCAATTTCTAATTAATAATAATTTTATATACTATTTGGATTCCTAGTTTTTTTAAAGTCACTAAGGATAAAAGTGTTTTTAGTATAAAATATCCTGTAATAATTTCAGCCACACTGTTAAATCACATGTATATGTCTATTTTTCTAGTTATCTCTTTTTCTTTTTTCATTCACATTAATGGGATCATTTCTGACTACTAAGCCCAGCTCTGCCTTTTTAAACTTTTCCTCAGAAATTTGTATTTTACCAAATTTTTAGTAATCATTTCAGAATAGATGACATAGTTATATTTGTATTATATTTCTACCTCTATTTTTCATTACAGAATTACACTTGTGTTAGTTTTCCATAAAATAACATATCTGAGAAAATATCTAAGAAAATTAATTTAAAGGAAAAAACATTTTGATTGATTTGCGTTGATAGTTTCTAAGATTTGGTCCACGGGTGCTTGGTCTAATTGTAGGCCTAAGGCAAGCCTGAACATTCTGGTGGGAAATACATGGTAGTGAGAAGCATGTATATTATGGAAGCTGAAAAGGAGATGGGGGGAGGGGAGAGAGAGAGAGAGAGAGACAGACAGACAGACAGAGAAACAGAGACAGAGACAGAGACAGAGAGAAAGAGAGAGAGAAACAGAGAGAAACAGAAAAAAAGAGACATAAAGAGAGACAGAGACAGAGCAATAGAGACAGAGAGGCAAAAACAGACAGAGACAGACAGACAGATTTCTCATATTACCTCTAAACATACAACTCCAGTGAAATACTTCAACAAAGCCAAACCTAAAATTTCTACCACTCCCTTAACATCATACACTGAGAACTAAGTCTATAGTAGTTGAAACAATGGGGAATACTCCAGGTCCAAACTACCACAAAATCATAGAAATAGAATAGTTCTTTTATTTTCAGAATGATAGTTAGCATATATTACACAGCATGCACCGTAAAATACTGGATAGTGGGTAACTTACTCTATGTATGTGTACCATAAAATGAGCAAACACTTCCAAAAAGTTCTAAGTTGCTAATTAGGTTTCTTTCACTTCGACACTGAACATCACAGGATCAAAACTGAGCCCCTGATTCTTTCTCTTGCCAAGGAATCATGGATGATCAATTCTCAGAATCAAGAGGTTATGGAGGAAATTTGGTCTGGAGATGAGTAGGAGAAAAAGGCAGAAGAATCCTTCACTTCAAATGAAAGTAGGGAGAGAAGTAAAATGGGAGAAACATTGCAATATTTTGTGGAAAACCACCACCAGAATAAGACTGCAGTGATATGTACAACAAAAATGTTTACTAATAAATCAATGTCACATAGCTTCAAGATCCTCAAAAGAAGGTAAAAGCAAGTGTCACTGGGTAGGTTCCTTGTTAAAGCTTCTCTGAAAACATTTCTTGACCAACAGATAGCAGTGATTGTGCTAGTCGCAATGAAAAGCCTCCTTCTGCACAATAACCTTGTTCTCTCTTGTCTGTTTCCTTCACATATTTATAAAAGACTTTAAAGATAAGTGCAAGCTAATTTCTTCTTTATGCTCTTATATTTTCTTTATTTTTGTGTATTACATATCAGTGTTGTAATCATTTTATATGAATACTTTTCTACTGTAGAAAGAATCATCCAAGTTTTCATTATTTCATACGGAAGATACTCCTAAACTACTAGGAAGGATGGTATCATGGAATGATCAATATGCTTCCAGTAAATTCTAAATGAAAATTTCTTCAGTGGAGCTGACATAGTGGAAAATGTCTGTAATCTCAGCACTCGGGAGAATGAGCCAGGAAGGGCTCCATATCACCATTCATTTCAGGCTGGCCTGGGCCTATTTAGTAGAAATACCCTGCCTCATAAGTAAAAATTAATTAATTAATTAATTATAAAACTAAAAAATATTTCTCGAGATATATGAAAACAAAAAAAACTTAAATTTTTTATGTTTATTGATAAAATATGTCATTAGAGCTAAAATCTAAGGAAATAAGTATTAAACAGAAGATAAAACAAAATCTAAGGAAATAAGTATTAAACAAAAGATAAAACAAAGGAATTGATATTGATCATTATAAACTATTCCCAGTTATAATTCAGAGGTCACCATCGAAAAGGCAACTGATTCAGAAAGAGTTTAGGACAGATTATTTGGCCATAGCCATTAATGTTATCACCGGACTTATTAAAATTAAACACGAACATTCAATTCAAGGGTAATTCCTCGGAAAAATAAACATCAAGAAATGTTCTGGGACAGGGGTCTCTTGAAATAAAATACATTTTAAAAAATGACATTTTAAATTAAATGTTTTAAGGATTCAAATTGATTGCCATTAGTGTAATGAAGAATCAAGTACTTCATGTTCTTCAGGGTCCATTTTTCAATACATAATTTTTCTATATTATCATAGGTATTGCTATTTGGTAACTCTAATATTAGAAATTTGTTCCCTAGAAGTAATTACTTGCATGTACAAAAATTTCATTACAAATAATATTCTAAACATTTAAAAATAGCACAGTAGAATACTGGTTCAATGGTTAAATGTACTGAAATATATGATACATTCTTTATATAATGAACTGATACATTTGAAGGACAGTGGGTTTATCATTATAATATATTCAAAGAAAAATAAAATCAGTTTACAAATAGTATGTTCTCATATCTCTCTGACAAATGAAACACACTAAAATAATCTTATAAACATTGGAATATCTATCTATATTTTAAAGAAAACTGATGTAAAATTACTTCTCATTATACGCTTAAATAATTTGTATTCTTTACATATAACTAAGTCTGTATTTCAGTTTTTAAAAGATCAGGCACATAAACCATTTACAATGCTTTGAATCAAATAATCATAAGGTAACCTTTAAGCTATGGCTCGAGGTCATTATAAAAGTTCCTAGGTGTGCATGTTTTCTTGCATTAACAACCAAGTATTGTGGAGCACATTAAAATTTTCTTATAAATCATTTCTGAAACCTTTTCTTTTGGATTTTATTAGAATCACTTCTGACTCTGTTTTGACACTAACTTTCAAAATCAGTGGTACTTTAGAAACCCTACTATACATTTTAGTTAACTTCCCTTGAAAAACCTGATAACAATATATAATTAAACATGTACAGATTTTTAAAAAAAATGTCTGTGAGAGCACTGAGAACAAATGCAAGTTTGATGCAAAGTGAGAGGAAGGGAGAGCAAGGGGGAGGGAACTGCTCTGCACAGGTGTGCAGGCTAAGGAATGTTTGACAAGTTGAACGTGAAGTCTGTGTGTTCCAGAAACAGTGCCTGGAACTTTAGCATCTTTGCTAACGTAATCTACTCAGGATTATAGTGGCCCAGGAGACTGGACTGTCCATGCTAATGGATTTCAAAGTGCAGCTGCTGAACCATCTCTGAGTTCCGCAATCGGGGCTGCCCCGATTAGCATTAAGCCATAACATGAAGCATTAACATAATTTATAACATTGATAAACTACTTGTATACCTGTTTTTATATTTGTTATGTAATTATTTTTGTATATTTATGTTACACACATACTAATTTTTATCTGATGCATTTATTTAAGTGCTCTACTTGAAATCTGAAAAGAGCAAGAGAAACAAGGACCATCTGAGTACTAAATAGAGGTTGTAAAATACAAAAACATATTTGAGGCACCAGATAATGCTCAAAGTAAGTAAAGTGACTACCTAATATACTCAAGAACTTGAAAACTTGAGTTGTGACCATATTGATAATAAAGATAAATTTTGTATGAAAAAATAAAATAACACCATGCTGATCTCTAGAATAGCTCAGGGAAGCTTAGGGAGTTCTTGATTACTAAAAATTAGGTGGCTTATTTTTCATGTAAGTCTCTGCTTCCTATTGCCAAATTTAAGCATTTTTGTTATAAGAAATGAACCAATATCAACAAATCAAAATAGGACATATATTTTTCAATGCTGTAATTTCACATTTCCATTTTTCAGCAACTTCATCTCTTTTGGATCTGTATCTCTCACAGTTTGATCAAAAAACCACAAATAATATTTTAAATTACATTTTTGTATTTAATTCTTTATTGATTTTTTGTTAGTGTTTATATGTATATTCATATGTATGTATTTTAGCACTAGAGATTGAACTCAGATCTCTCACACTGAGATATGCCTCAACCCTATTTCATTTTATTTTACTCTGAGATGGGATCTCATTTAGTTATATATGACCCAGGATGGTCCAACCTATAAAGGAGTCTGAGTTCATGCTCCTCCCTTAATCCATTGACCTGGATGTATGTGGCCTGGAAGAAGAATGTGGGTCCACCCTATTCCCTTCCTTCATCAACCCAGATGTCTCAGAGGGAGAGGAATGTGAGTTAGCATCATGCCTTTCTCTACTGACCTGACATTACTTGCCTGACATGAGAGGTCTGAGATTCACCCCTCCCTTCATCTACTGACAGGACTCATGTCCCAGAGACCCGTGAGATCACCAATGACACAGTAGTAACTTGGCTAAGGTGAACATCACAGATGGGAGGCACTAGAAGTGTGGAAATATCTTGTGAAACACTAGCAATACAAGGCAATGGGTGATCTCTAACCTTTCTTTTTGTTTTATATGACTCATTCTTTTCTTCTCTCTCATCAACTATCATTCTTCACTTTAAGGTACTTTCTTGTGAGTAAACACTGTTTCCTTTCTTTATGCTTTACTCAAAATTCCTAGTCTTCTCTTCCAATCGTTCCTTCTTGTTTTCTACAATTACCCCAAACCGGATGATCATTCTCCCTACAAACTTTGCTCCTACTATATTTAGCTTCATTTGTCTCTCCATCATACTCGCTGTTCTCCTCAACCCCTCCCAAAAAACAGGGTACAATCACTAAGTAGAAAATTTTGCATAAAATTTCTGGTATAAATTGGATTATATTAAATTTCTGTAGACCTTCCTCCAAAGTAAGTAATGGATGTCAAGTTAGTAGTTACCACAGTATGCCAAAACCCAGGTTATTCTTGAGTCTATTGTTACTACCAATAGAACTAAACAGGATACAATATATGCTATAACCAGTCCCCCCACCTCATATGGAAATATTGTAAGGGTCATAACATTCACCATAGTCCAGTACCAAATGAATGGGATCTAAGTGAAACCAATAGCAACTCATCAATCTTAAAATATTGAAAAGGTAGGTTCTTTCGATAGACATTTAAACCAAGAACCACCTACACCTAGAAGACATCTGGAAGGACAGATAACTCCTAGAAAATCCTGGACACAAGTGATTAGGTTATCTAACATAAAAAAGCTATAAGTATCAACATACAAAGCAAAATGAAACAGAAAATAGAAAAAGACAAGTTGAAGAAGCAAAATGCAATCTCAAATGTCAATCACACACAGGAGAATTTGAAGCAAACAAATGTAACTCTCTGAAAAAATAGCAGCAAAGGTGAAAAGGAAAAGAACAGTTGAAAGAGGCCACAGAAAACATAATCTCTAAGAATAAAAATTAAATGACTACTAAAATAAAAGATATTAAGTCAAACACAGATAATCTGATAGAGGACTTCAGGGAAATGATGGGAACCATTAAGAGAAACCTAGACAAGAACTCAAATCAATGAAACAGATCCAATGAGAAATCTAGGAGTCTAGCAACTCCACTGAATGTATATGCAGCAAACTCAATTAAGGTGAGTATAGGTGATCAGATTTCGAATTCAAAAACTTGATAGACATTAGGAAAGAATGATATCTTAACAATAACTTGAAACCACAAAAATCAATCCAACAGCTACAGGATGAGGTAAATAAGAGCAACATATGATTTACTGGAATCAGTGAGAAAGCTAGAAACAGTGCAAAATTCACTGAAAATCTCTTTTCAGAAATAACGGCAATAGGGCCAGTGAGATAGCTCAGTAGACTAAGTGCCTACTTAGGCAAACACAGGGCCTCAGGGTCGATCCCTGGCACCACATGCTTCACCTGCCCTGCTCCTGGATGTGCTGAGCAGGGCCACAAGTCTAGGCGTGGTGGAACCCACCTGTAATCACAGCATTGGAGAGGCTGAAAATAGGTGGATCACTACAAGTATGAGCTCTGAAGTGAGACACTGCACAAAGAAAAAAAATTATGATATATAATTTCCCAAATATAAAGAATTTTATATACAAATAAATGAAGACTAGAAAACTCGAAGTAGCCATGATCAAAACAAATATATGCCAAGACATTTAAATAATAATCAAGATTCCAAAAGTTTAGTACAAGAACAAATTTTATGTTATTTTATTTTATTTGTGCTGTACTGGAGATTGAAGTCAATTGCCAGGCAAGTGCTTATTCTACTGAGCTATCTCCCAATCGCCTGAGAACAAAATATTAAGAACAGCTAAATAAAAGAAACATAGGAAGGCCCATTAAAGTCATGGCAGAATTCTCAACATAAACTCTCAAATCAAGGAATGCTTGGAGCAAGGTATTTTAATACCTAAAGGAAAACATCTTTATCCAAATTATTGTACCTAACAAAATTTTCTTTCAAAACTGATGGAAAAATAAGCTACTTCCATGACAAAGAACAACTGAAGTAGTTTCTGACTATGAAACCAGACCTACAGAATGCTCTGAAGGACATATTAGAAAGAGATAACTAGGACTACAACCTCATGAAAACCAGAAGAAAGAAGCCACCATCCAGGGCAAACAATTAGACAGAGAAACAAAACAGAGAACAACAGGAAAACAACATAAAAAGAAAAGTCAATGCATATCAGTTATAACCATCAGTATGAATGTTCTCAACTCACCAATGGAAAGAAATAGCTTGGCAGACTGGATCAAGAGGCAAAATCCAACAATATGTTGAGGTCAAGGAACACATTTACCCCATTAGAAAAATTCATAGACTAACAGTTACAGGACAGAAAACAATTGTGCCTGCCACAGGAACACAGAAAAAAACAGGGGTGGCTAATTTATTTTCAGACACTGCAAATTTTAAACCAAAACTGATGAAAAGAGACAAATGCTACAAACTTCTTAAGGCAAAACTACAAGAAGAAGAAATAACAATCAAACATTTACACATGAAACGAAGGTTCACCCAACTACCTAAAACAAATATTAACAGAAATGGAAAACCAAATAAGCACTAATGCAATTATAGTGGGAGACTTTAATACCTCAATCTCACAATTACATGGATCGACTAGACAAAAATCAACATAAAATTTTGCGAATAAACCAAGCCTGTCATGGACTTGGTAGATGCTTACAAAGAGTTCCATCCAATATCATCATAATAGGCATTCTTCTCAGCAGTACATATGATGTTTTCTAAAATAGACCATATATTGGCCCAGAAAACATGCTTAAGTAAAAGTAGAAGAACTGAAATCATCCCATATGTACTATCTGATCATAGCATAATGAAACTGAAAATTAATAATAATATAAATCACAATAATTACATTAACACATGGAAATAAAATCACATCCACCTGAACAACCAATGAGGCAAGGAGGAAATTAAAATCAAAATTAAACAGTATGTGCAATTCAATGATAATGCTCATACAATATACTGAAACTTATGGGCCCAATGAAAGGAGTCCTACAAAATGAAATTTATAATGATGAACTCTGGAAAACATAAAGGTAAAATAAACAACTTACTGTTGCAACTCAAATTTCTAGGAAAAGAATTAACTAAACCCAAAGCTTGAACGAGGGAGGAAATACAAAGATAAAAGCAGAAATTGATGCAATACAAGTTCCAGAAACAATACTAAGAATCAATGGCATGACTAGTTGATTCTTTAAAGAATACATAAATTGACAAAGCTTCAGTCAACTTCATCAAAAAGAGAAAGGTAAAACACAAGTTCAAGCAAATAGGAATGAATAGGAAGAAACCATAATGGATCCCACAGAAACAGTTCATAATGAATACCTATGATGAGAAACTGTATTTTAATAAATGGTAAACACAAAATAAATGTCCAGATTCCTAAATAAATTCAATTGTCACAATGAAATGAGAAGATATAAAAGTTCTAGGGTCAGCCAGATAGCTCAGTGGACTAAAGAGCCTGCTTAAGCAAAGGGCAGGGACTGACTGGGTTTTGATGCTGGACACCACATTCTGTGCTGTCCCTGCCCCTGGAGCACACTGAGAAGGCAATTGAGACTGGACATGGTGGTGTGTGCCTGTAATCCCAGGGATTGGGAGGCTGAAAACAGGAGGATCCCTACAAGTTCAATCTATGTAGTGAGACTCTGTCCTAAATACATTTAAAAAGATATAAAAATTCTAACTATTTCAATATCAGCCAATTAAATTGAAAATATAAAAATTCATGAACAAAGTAATATTCAAGCCATGACAGACTAAATGTAATACTACAAGAAACTTGCAGAAGAGCTAATGCCACTAATGCTGAAGCATTTTCAGGAAGTTGAAAGGAAAGTACTACTTCCAAAATTATTCCTGGAACCATGTATCAAACTGATTCCAAACCCAGAGAAAAACACAACCAAGTAATTAAAGCTAAAGTTCAATCTCCCTAATGAACCTAGATATAAAATTTCTGAGTAAGATACTAGCAAACAGATTACTACAAATCATAAACATGATTATGCATCACGATAATGTAGGATTCATCACAGAGACACAGAGATGGTCCAACACATCTAAATCGACAAATGTAATGCACAATATTAACAGAGCCAAAGACAACAGAGACATGATCATTTCTTTCTTTCTTTTTTTCCTTTTCTTTTTTT
>NDGM011252353.1:6186-17857 GCA_002564305.1 Octomys mimax | reverse complement strand
AGAGCAACATACTTCCAGAAAGGGAATACAATTGAATTTTTTCCATCTCAGCTGGCTTTGTTGACCCAAGTAGCCCCTTTACTCAGAGATTCTAAAAGGATATCCTTCTGTCCAATTTACCACAGTTAAGGTGTAGTCTCTCCACACTTGAGGTTAGTTTCTAATAGGAGATAGGACAGATCAAACCTCTGAACTAGAACTGCATTTGATTATACTGTCTGCAGAGTGTTTAAGGGGGTCGCAGTAATGCTTGGTGCAGCTTGGCAAGGTCAGAAGTAACAAATGGAAAAGTCCAGAAGGAAGAAGCACCTAACAAAGGAAGTGAACAGAATAGGAAGGAACACCCAGCTGCAGCCACAGCAGCAGTGGTGAGTGCACTTTGCCTCAGACACTGAGCGCACAGGCGCAAACAGGCACAGTGAAGGTGGCTGGTGATCCTTGGGCCAGAGAGCACTCAAAACATCCAGGCAGGCCTGGTGTCTCTGCTTGTGAGTTCCCACAGCTGTGATTCAGACCTGGTGTTTTCTCCAGAGGAGATAAGATGGACAAGTTATTTGATCAGAAAGGAAAGGAAGAATGACTGGTGGTCATTATTCCTGTAGCTGTGGGGCAAAGGCTCCTGCTTGCTTGCCTGGCCCTGCTTTTCTCTCAAACTCATACCCTTGCTGTCACAGAGCCTCTGAATCATGCAGCTTATGATCCGACGAGCAACCTCACATTTCAGAGTCCGTCTTCAACACTGAGGGACTTGAGCACCGGACTGTTTCAAAATCCATTCCCAGCCCCATCCCACTGGGCACACTTTGGACCCTCTCATCTGGTGCCCTCTCTCATTTGGACCAGCTAAACCTCCCACCCAACCCCCTGCCTCCAGTCTACCCACCACAGTCCATTCCAAGCTACCAGCTGTGTGATCTTTCTGGGAAATCAGCCAAGCCTGTCTCTCTTCTGCTTCCTAATGCCAGAGGGATGGTTCTAATTGGAAGCTCTTCCAAAGCCCACAAATCCAGGGGCAAAATTGTATATTTATACCATGTGGCAGATCCAGTTAGTAGTTGACAAATATTGTATGTTTGTTCCTGTGTATTCCAACCTCTTTTGTAGTCAGGTTGAGATATGTGACAAGTTTCAACGCAGTGGTGTAACATGCTCTATCTCAGTTATCAACAGCTCTGCTTGGAAGATATAGGGATTATATGACTGCTTGAAAGAGTCACAAATAATTGTAATATTGGGGAAATTTTTTAAAAATGTGTGAATATATGTGATTTAAGGCAAAAATTATTAAAAGGAAGGCCCTGAGAGTAGGGTGCCAATCAATGAACCATTAATATACAAAATAAAATCCAGGACAAGTGAGATAGCTCAACAGACTAAGCGCCTGCTTAGGCAAGCACAAGGACTGGGGTTTGCCCCTGGATGCACTGAGGCAGCCCCCAGGACTGGGCTTTGTGTACACGCCTGTAATCCCAGCACTGTGGAGGCTGAAAACAGGAGGACCACAACTATGAGCTACATAGTGAGAACCTGTACCAAATACATAATAAAAAGAAAAAATCCAAACATGAAACTCACAACAAAGCAGAGGAATCACAAAAACCTTTCTGGTTTTCTCCAGTGGCTTTTAGCTGCCCTATATCTTGCCAACCTGGACCTCCATTCATTATTCCTCAATCGCACTTTACATTTCATGTGGTCCTTGCAAATATTAGTCGCTGGATCCCAGTCTGTCTGAGTCTTCTTCACCTATCAGACCAAGATGAAATGTTCCCTTCCCTGCTGAGCTCCTGTGGCCCTCAGCCATGGCCTCCTTCACAGCACCTCTTCAATGATATCTGTCTTTTATCTATGTGTCCAACTGCTTATTAACATGAGCTTTTCCCATGAAGGTGGTGTCCCTTCCCATCTCAGTGTCCCCTAAGCCTAAGGCAGGATCAGGCTCACAGGAGAGGAGCAGTCTCTATGAGGTCACCCTTCCAGGTTCCAAAGTTTGGCCACATGTGGCAGTGGATAAATTACTTCTCCAGTGGCTTCCTTGCCCTTTTTCCAGTTTGCCAAACCTGCTTTGCCCTCAAAGTTCTCATTGCAACTGCTCCTGCCCAGAAATCTCTCCCCTTGACCTCATGAAGCTCCCTTCCTCCCAATTTGATTTTTCTTTCTCTCTTTCTGCTGCTTCATGTCTTCAAAACACTTATCATCTAGCATGATTTTATTTTGAATTTACTGTTTGTTTTGTTTTTTGTGTGTTTCCTTCTGGGAGAGAAGATCTTTCAAAACATCATTGTAGGGCATTGTCTGATTTACTGCACAAGATCAGTTTCTAACACATTAGTCAATGCTCAAAAGCTATTTCTGTGTGAAGAAATATATACATGCACGCACACTTGAGCATTCTGTTAATTACCGGGTGTTAAAGTGAATTAAAAGAAGTAGAGATTGGACAAAGTTTGGTGTCTGTGCATCTTTCTGCCCTGAAATCATCTGGACTTGAAAGACATGGATGTCTCAGGAGATGCACTTGAGAAAGCAATGATGTAGTTGTGGGCAGCCACATTCTCACCTCCACACCCGGACCCTACTGAGCTCAATTGTATTATACAGACAACTGCTAGATAGACCCTCCAAGAATGGAGGGTCTATCTAGCACTCTCAAATCCACAGAGGGTTTGCACTATTTGTGAGTCACAAAAGGATGTTAAGTGCTCCTGGCCAAGTGACACCCAGAGAAAAACAAAGACTGTGACAATTTGGGGTGGTACAGTAATGGAGGGGTTTAGAAGCAAAGCTCATTTCTTCATCAGCTTCGCCCTCTTGATCAACTTCTGAGGTTGTCTAGACATTCTCACGTAAAGTAACTCTTATATTTAGAAATAGTCCAGGTCTACTCACCAAGTTCTTGGTACATCAAGACTGTAAGAGCTAAATAATATGTGATGATACAAATTGCCAATCCAACAGGGCCTGCCACAGGAGATGGACAAATACAAGGAAATTCTAGTTTGGTAGATCATAAGGAGGTTCTTGCTACTTTCTCACCCCTCCTTCAGGTAGAAGGTGTATCGTATTTTCTGTGTGTCATGCATTCATTTCAGCCTAGAGCTCTTAAGAATGACAGAAATTTTTTTACCTAAACACCTATCGTTAAACAAATCAGAAGATTTTATAGTTTGATGTGTTATTATCCAATACAGAACAAGCCTCCACCTCTCCCCTTCATGCAGCCATAGTGGACAACCTGCAGTGGACACAGGTGACCCAGTCCTCAAACTTGGGCCCACACCACAATGCCTCCAGAGCACCTCTGACATCCTTTGAAGCTTAAAATGAAATTAGTTGCCATGTTGAGCTTTAAGTTGCATTAAAACCAGGATCAAAATGTATAAACCAGCCCAAATCTTTTATCTATCTCTGGGCCACATGTTTCAGAATGAAACCTGATTGCCTGTCTTTACAGGCTTGCTTGCCTTCCTTCCTTCCTTCCTTCCTTCCTTCCTTCCTTGCTTTCTCTCATCTGTAAGCATACAACTCAGAACACAGAATTCAACCACTATTTGTCAGTGAACTAAATATCAGGCTATAAATGTTCAATCCCTCCATAATCCGTTATCACTCCTTTTCATTTTCAAACAAACCCAAGCAATCTGGGTCTCCTTAAGCTCTGTCCTAAATGCACATGGGCGTGCAAGACGATGCAATGTTTTGGTGAGTCACTAGATGGCATCTAGCTGAGACCATAAATTGTGTTTTTTAGAGCACATCCCAGTTCTCCAAGTTGGCTGCCATTGTCCAGTGGGCATGCTGGAGTTAATCCATTGCCATCTGTCTTTATTTTGCTAACTTACTCAGTCGGACACCACACAATTGAGTTCTGCAAATGTTGGCTCTTCATACGGCAATTGCAGAGTCTTTTTCTAAACAATACAGCATTCAACCTGCCTTTCATAGAGCTTGATGCATTCAGGCTCCTCTAAACTTGCTTTGCTTATTGGGCTTGTCATATTCAAAGATTAAGAAAAATTGCCTGAACTCAAAGCCACAACAAAGCATGTCTTTTCTTTCCAAGTTGACAGCATGCCAACTGACATGTTCCTATTACATAAAACCCTCACACAGCACAGCAGATCACTGGGGCTGTGTATTTGCACCACTATCATATATAATTTAGAACTAACAGAGCTGGAGTGGTGCCCTGTCTCGTCCTGGATGAATACACTTTGACTGTATTTTGCTGTTGGTGGTGATATTTGATAGCTTCTGGCCTGAGTATGAATTGCTGAAGCATTGTGATGGTCTAACATGGCTAAGCCCCAAAACAGTAGCTTATCTTCCGAATGACTATGACCCAGTCTTCTCCCCTCTGCCCTGAATACAACCTCCTCTTATCCTTCCTGTGAGAAGAAAAAAAAAGCCCCAATCAGCTCCTATGGGTCACTGAGCACCCTCCTCAAACTCTGCCCCTAGCAGAAATCCACAGAGCCCCAGCTCCTCTTGGGCTCAGGTCAGGGGATCCCTGCCATCTTCTTGTGGTCCCGCCCTTGTCTTCAATAAAGGTCTCTCTTTTCTTTTGTAAAACCTCTCTGCTGCACCAAAAAAGCTAACAATATTATTTTGTTATTTGAGGAACTAGTGAGAGAAGTAGGGTGTGAGGTATATAGTAGTAATTAATAGGAGGGAGGGAGGGAGGGAGAGAGAAGAGAAGAGAAGAGAAGAGAAGAGAAGAGAAGAGAAGAGAAAGAGAAAGAGAAAGAGAAAGAGAAAGAGAAAGAGAAAGAGAGGAGAAGAGAAAGAGAAAGAGAAAAAGAGAGAGAGAAGAGAGAGACAGAGACAGAGACAGAGAGACAGAGAGAGGAACCACAAAGAGCTGATGTTTGAATAACCTGTCTTCCATTGCTGGTAATCTTCTCAATGGCCTGGGAAGGGTGTCTCTTTCTTCCACTGTTTGCTCATTGTTTTGAAGTCTTACCCTCTGCATGTACCCCTATAGGAGATGCTCCAGGTACAGCCTGGGTCGAGTCATCATCAGTCCTGCTTCTTACAGTTTGTGGCGAGACAGATTGACCAATAGACCCAAGTGCAGTGACTGTGGTGGAAGACATACATGGGATGGTACACAAGTGCATGATAGTGCTCCGACCTAATCTGAGGGCCAGTAAGTGTATCTGAGGTTGGAGGGATGATGGGGGTTTTAGAGTAGCACTCCTTGTAGCTGCATGCTAAGTATTTCACTCTGTAATTAGCAGATACTGAATTGGTATTTGACATCAACCTCCATGGCTTTAACATAAAGTGAGGGTGGTCTTGCAGCATAAGAACCACACTAAGAACACAGGCCAGTCTGTGAGGAAAGAGCAAGAGCTTCTCTCATGAAAGCATAGATTTTAGCTTTGCCTGGCTCTATTCTATGTTATCTCCGTTACCTTGTCTTTCCTTAACAACCTACTTTCTTCTTGATCACTTGCTTTTGCTTGTATTTCTCCACCAAAATTATATTAGGATCTCTATCCATCTTACATCTTTAAGTCCATTTTGTTGCAGGCTTTAACATACTGACAAACCAAAAATGAATTGAGTATTTTGTGGTAGTCTATGTTGCTATCCAGAGTAGTTCTTCAGAGTAGATTCACTGTTTTAATTTTTTTTTTAATATGGGACAATTTTGAAAGCAAAAAGGAGAAAGAAAGAAAGAAAGAAAGAAAGAAAGAAAGAAAGAAAGAAAGGAAACATCCTGCCTGTCATGTTTATTTGACTCCCCTACTGAATCACTGTTCTTTCAAATGTGATTTCATCTTTGGAGTTTCAACTATAAGGTGGAGGGAGCCCACATCCCGAAGCCCTGTGTGAGGTTAAGCGAAGGCAGCCCTGCTCACCTGGAGCTTGTAGAATCATCAGCATCTTGGGGCAGGGGGTCATCACAGGGCTTGGATAGATGGAGTGTGTGGGGTTTAATGTGTGCTCACTAATTCCCAGGGCATTTGTGAACAACTCAGTCTCATGGGACTTTATGCTGACAACAGAGCATATTTTTCATTAAATATTTAGGGTCTGAGTCCTTTAAGGTCATCTCCTGAGAGACTACACGATCAGGTACTCTGAAGATCGAAACTGGGCTTTGCCTTTTTTCTCTTACCAAATTCTTCCCTGAGGCTGAACCCAGGATGTGGGCAGTTGCCCTCCAGGACAGTGGGATTCACCTGTATGAAAATGAAACCTGGCGAAAGACTCAAGCCGTGGCCAAGGAGGTCTTTGTGGATCTCTGTCCGTGGAGTGGCTTGAGGGTGCACCTTGGTGCCACTCTCCTCCCACCACTCTGCAATCTGCAGATATCGTGGACTTAGTGGGCCAGGGGAACAGAAAACAAGTAGAGGTGGCAGGGGAGGAAGAAACATTGCCCAAGCTTTAGAAGACATTGGAGAGCTAGTTTCATCAAGTAGCTGCCACCGTTACCATGGACACCTCTGAGTAGGGTGCTGAAAGCCACTGGAAGCAGCCCTGGCAACGCTCTTCCATTCTGATCTCTTATTACACTTGACTAACCTGACCAAACATGTCCTTGGGGCTTTTCCTTCTCAGCGTCTGTGATGTGAATGCTGCTGTTTCTGCCCCTTTCAGCCTAAGTTACCTTCAGCAGTGTCCTGAATAGGCACCTCCTTTGCTCTTTCTCCATTCACGCGTCAGCCCTGATTACAGAAACCTGGTCTCAGGACTCCGATTGCCTTCTCACCTTAACTTTTTTGAAATGTTGCCCCATTTTCTTGGTGGAATAAAGAAAACACAGCTGCAAGTCAGTGAAGGCAGGAAGAAGACAGATCTTTGTGGACCGCTGAGTGCTTACCACATGTGGAGCAGCTGTGTGGGCACCTGTGGGGTCTCTGTTTGTCCCCACTGTAACCCTGCAAGGCACTGTGCTATTATTCTTTGCCTTTTTGTACATTCTGTTCCTTTTGCCTGACAATTTTTCTTCCTTTTTCACCTTCTAAACTTCTATTTCTTTTCAAACCATTCAATTCAATTTCCATTTCCTTTACAGTTCCCCAAATTCCCCCATCTCTTTGTCTGAATTCCATGATGCCAGCATCATCTTGCCACTAGGTCATTTACCATGTCAGATTACACTGCACCCCACCCTGCAAAGTTTTCTTTAGGGCATTGGAGAATAAGATGAAGTCTTTTCTGGCTTGAATTCCTAGTACCTATTACAGTGCCTAACACATAGGTAGGTCCTTAAGATTCACTTATCATGCAACAGGGCTGGGGAGGTAGCTCAGAGGTCTAAGCACTGACTGGGCAAACGCAAGGATCTGGGTTTGATTCCCAGTACCAAATGCTGTGCTAGTGCTATGCTGAGGTGGCCACTCAAACCAGGCATGGTAATACATGCCTGTAATCCCAGCACTGGAGAGGCCAAGACAAGAGGAGCACTACAAGTTTGAGCTGCATAGTGAGACCCTGTACGAAAAAACAAAACAAAACAAAACTTATCATGCAATATTCAGCCTTTGTTTGTTTGGTGTGTGATTTCAGGCAGTCCTCAAAATAACTTTAGGAAGTCAGTCATTATTTCATGAGAAGAATGAGGTTTAGAAAAGTTAAACAAATTGCCTGAGAGCCACACTAGCAGAAGTGGGACAAGAGCCAATGTGGATGAAATCTGGAGTCCACACTACTGCACGGTCACTCTCTGACTGTGGTGTCTCACACAACTGTCACCCCAACAGCTATCAGAGAAGAGCACTTGACCCTCCCCAGTGCTGAATAAGGCATATATGAATTTAGGAATAAAAGGGTAGAGAAGAAATGAACGAATCCACTCTCTTTCATGACGTGCAGTCTCATTTCTCTGCACCCCTCCACAGCTTATTTTCATGCCTGCCTTTTTCCCTCCCTCTCTGGTATCATGCTGCCTATAAGACCTTCCCAGTGAGTCCCTCTGCCCACAGCATCCTCTCTCCTCTCCCCCTTCTTGCCCACATATGGCTTCTCAAAATTGTCAAGCCCTGTTGTAGAAGACACATTCAAAGACTGAGTTAGGCTTCCAATTCACTGTTAAATAAAATCTAAACATTCAAGACAAACTTCAAGTTATTCTCCTCCCTCACAAAAGTCATTTTCCTAATGCATCCAGTGCTTATTTTATATATTTTTATGGCCCTTCACTCACAACTAGTCTGTGTTGCCTCCAGATTTTGCCTGAGTAATTTTTCTGTGTTTTGAACACATAACATATACAGGGGTTAAACCTTAGTATCTGAAGCACATAGAGGAGTGATAGAGAGTTGAAAGAGAAATCACAGAGCTATGTAATAGTGGCAGACAAAGCAGAAGCAAGCCTGGTCTCTCTGTGAGGGTGGAGGGGGCGCACTTCCCACACCCCGGTGCTCTTGCCCCTCAGCTCCCTCCATGCCTGACCAGAATCCCCTCTCCTAGGGGTGGAAGGTGTTTTCTATGCCTAACCTTTCATATGCTCCCTTGAAGCATTTCTTCCTTATTCATGTAGTCAAACCATTCTACATGTGTCGGCACTTACTGATCCATTCAACTACAAAACACTGTGTCCTTGAACTTTGTCTTCTCATCTGCTATACTCCAGTGGGGGAGAGGATAGGAGAGGATAGATGCAATGGAAGGACAATGTGCCCATTCCAGGTGTACCTGGCCCACAAAAGTAAGATGTGCGAGAGAAATGTATCACTGTTGTGGTGTTCCTCCCTGAGTGCACGTTTTGGTGGTGTGTGGGTGTGTCCCTAAGCGAAAGTGTTGTATGTAACTCAATTTTGATCTAAAATACTTCCAAACAACTTTGTGTGGGGCGCCTAAAGGATCAGATTTGTAAGAGTAAATGCTGTATCTACACAGCTCGCGAGGTCGTGGAGCAAAAGGAGATGCAACTTTGGAATTCTTGGAGATACCAAAGGGACCATATTGTAAAAGAAGAATTGAGGCCTCCTGGCGGACACCTGAGCAAGCAAAAGCTTGTCCTCAGTGTTGTCGGTCTCCTTTGCACATTGTCCAGCTCTGTGGTGATTTACCAGTTGAAACAGGCTCCATAGAAGAGGCTCTCGGGAAAAACAGAACAGCTGGCATGACTCATCCAACTGGTCCCATAAGCTTCCCCTCCTCCCTGCCAGACAGACACTCATCCCAGCGCCTGGCTCTAAAACACCCTGTTGATATGTTTCTTCATATCTTGTCTGCTCTCCCAGCTTGACCAAAATTGTTTTTGTCAAACTCTGACCTCAATAGCAACCCTCAAAAATCCCTCTGATCACACTAACTGTATGTTTCAGATCCAGAATGTCCTTGGGCTCCTGACTCCTTTCACTCTAACCTTCTAAACACATTTTTCTACTTCTGTCACCTGTCCTTTGGACCAGCCAGTGCTGTGGGATGAAGAAGTCTCTGCTGTGTTCCTAGTCCTCAGGAATGGGTGCTAGGGGCTAGGTGCTGGATGCTGGGCCAAACATATTGTCCTTCCCTGATGCCGTCTCCCTCCAGAGGCTGCCCAACGTTAAGAGTAGAAACTCTTGCCATGGGGATTTCTTTTCAAGTCAACAGTTTTGCAGGCAGAGGGAAAGATTTTTTTAAAATATGGAGAGAAGAACACACGCTACAAATCAATAAGCTTGATATAGCTTTGAGGCAGAGATGCAGAGATTTGGTAAAGGTCCAGAAAACAATGCAGGCTGTGCTTATGAAGTTTGCCTCTGCTTTGAGCTAAGCAAACAGATTCCCCATCTCCTTGACAACCAGAACACAAACATCTCTTTACCTGGGTGGACTGTTCTCTTTACCAATGCCAGTGGGGGTGAATATAGGTGCCAGGTGAAACAGCCTTAGGTCTCAAACAGTATTTACCTTCATTGTTCTCTGGTGGGGAATTTACCTCCTCAACTTTATTAAAATCATATTTGTCTTGTTGATCAAACACACGCTTGATTTTTTGATAGAAAGCAAATACAGCCTTCCCTCTCCATTTTACTCAATACCTTAGGAGTCTGATAAGAAAATTTGCTAGAGAAGTTGTATTTATACAGACGTGCTTAGTCATAGGCACTAACCTTAAATAACCTTTTTGTGAGGGCAAAACCTGTGTTGTCACCATCTGGACCTTTCCTCCACCTGAGGGCCCTCAGACTCCTGTTTCTCATCTGACATGCAAGAGAAAGCACAGAAGTGATGAAGCGTGCAGTGTGCACAGAGTCTAAGGAATTGCCCTTCAAGTTAGATCATCCCTGGGACAGTGAGAGGAGCCCCTAAATACTCAGGATTATCAGGGGTACAGTCTGTAGAGACCAGCAGCAACCAGAAAAACAAATTCAATCCTGGGAAGGCAGAATCACAGCTCTCAGGCTGCAATGCTCCTTACCCTATGACTGTCCTCCCCACCTCAGCCAAGGCTGGAAAGGTGGACTCTCTGTGTGAGAGGACAAAGGGCCTCAAGCTTGCATTAGAATGAGTCACTGCTCTGAATGCATAGTAACACACCCCAGGTATAGCCTTAGGGCAGAGCCTTCCCAGGGACGGAGAAAGAAGAGATGGGTGTCCACGGGGATTAGAGGTAGAGAAAAAAACATCCAAGTAAAGGCCCCATCCTTCAAAACAAGCATGAAGAAAACAAGATGTGAAAAATAAAATACATATCTTCTCCTCCCAATATTTCTGGTGCCAGATCTTCTCAAGATAAGTAAAATTGTGTGGAAAAGAAAATGTTTGTGAATGCATATGCATGTAGGTAGAAGAATCTACTACCCCACGTGGATGTGTATGCAAGTTATGGTGCCTCTGGGCATGCATGTGGAAACCCACAGAACGCTGCAAACAATAAGAGTGCTACACATGTTAGCCTAACCACAGAACAATTGCCAAACCCAGCGCTGATGAGAAAAGTCCATCATTTTCCAAGGGTTGACAAGTACCCTGTTTTCATTCCAGTTTACCCTCCAGGAATCACTTAGAAGGGTTGTGGGTTAAAAAAGGAGTAGAGGGTAAAGTGATGAGGTGGCATGTCTACCCATTGTCATAGTCGACATCCTGATGGGAAGATCACTCAGGGCCCATTAGGCATGAGCTGGAACTGGATCTCTGGCACCCTGCACAAAAAGCACTCTGTGGGGTTGTGCCAAGAAGCAGGAGACAGAGACCTAGAGTCTGGTTGTGTGGATGGCCTTCTAACCCTAGCAGGCAGGGCTTAGCATGAGGTACAGTGTGATTTGTTGATAGAGATACATTTTTTGGAAGTGGGAACATATTTATGGCAAGTGATTGCACAATAACGTCTGGCCCAAACAGAGCTCTTATGCAAATACCAGGACCCTATTAACTGACATGACAAACATTTTACACCTACTTAATGAGAATAGCTAACACTTGTTGAAGTCAAGAACTGTTGTGAGCTCCTCATCAGTTAACTTAAACTGCACCAGAACTCAGTGAAGAAGGGACTATTTGCATTTTATAGATGAGGAAACAGAAGCATACCAAGCCCTGAAGTCTTTCACTGTATGCAAGAGCCGGGATTTAAATCTAACATATTTAGTTACTAAACAAATTTGGTTCCTATTTTTCTTTTGTATGAAGCATTAAGTATTCAAAGGAGTCTAACAAAATGACATAGTCCTTGCTTTTAAAGGAGTGTATGGTCTCCTTTAAATGAAGGCAGAGAGAGAGAGAGAGA
>NDGM011252345.1:1980-14765 GCA_002564305.1 Octomys mimax | reverse complement strand
TTTGTAGATCCTTTGTCAGTGTCAGCCATGTGGATGAGTCACAGCCATTGCTTGACCAATTTATAAATGCCAATTTTGGAAGTCATATTGAAACCTTAATCCTAAGATGTGGAAAATGAAGTCCAAAGAAGAAAGTTGATCTTTTGCATTTGAGATGGTTTTCACTTTCACCAAGACCCTGGAAAGAGAGTGAGTTATTGGATTAAGGCTCCTGTGGCTTCACTGTTCTTGTACTTTATCATTTTATTTTGTTATTTTCCTGGAAAGTACTGGGAGGGTAGCAAAGGAACAGGAACTGGTCCCTTAGAATCTTTAAATTTGGAACACAGTGCTTCTTCCTTCTCTGTGGCCATCTGGCCCTCTCCCAGCAACCACTTGTCCAGTATAATCTTAGTGATTCTGCACCTTCCATATATTTGCTTGTACGCCTCTCTTCAAATTCTCTTTTTTGATTCATCTTACCTAACATAAGTTGATAAGTATTATGTAAATGTTATACATTTGTGTGTCAGTATCTTCCCTAAGTAGTGGACTAAGGTCTTTCAAAAAAGGTTTGCACGTATTGTGAAACAACTAACCTGGCATTCCTCTATTATTTTATGTGTTGAATTCATATCTAAGCATTCTTACACCTAAAAAAATATACTATGTCACACTTAATTTTCCCATTGTGTGTGGTTGTCTATACAACTTGAAATCTATATGTAAATTGAGTAACTGTCATGTAGATAAATTAACATAGTCTTTTACTCTTTCTTGAAACAGACATCTGGCTATACTCAGGCAAGTGGGTTTCTATATGGATTTCCTCACAGTGTCTTGCTTCTACATAGGTAACGGCTACTCTGCCATTATTGGCCGGGGCAAAAATTTACTGAACCAATAAACCCTATCATTTAACTGACTGACCCTGAGATCTGTTCTAGAGATGATGCATTTAAATATTTGAAAATTATTTTCCTTATTCAAAAAAGGATAGTTTTAAGGGCATTTTTAGCTCCAAAATTCTCTGACCTATATTTTTGAATTTTCGTTTAAAACTGTATTTCTATAATTTTAAAGTCTTATTTGTAAACTCATTACAATTGTATTGATGCATTTATAGTCTCTTTTCTACTTTATATTAGCCTGGATGAGCTTCCTCTCTCCAAGGCTGACATTCTTTTGTGGAAAAATGCTATTTAAAAAAATAGCAAAAAAATGCTTCTGAAGGTAGTTTTATAGAGAAATAAATAAAGAGTGGAAATTATTACTTGGATATTCCAGAAAAAGTTTACCTAAAAGAAAAAAAAAAAAAAAAAAATATATATATATATATATATATATATATATATATGGTTTTTGAGACAGGGTCTTATCATGTAGCTTAGGCTGTGCTTGAACTCAGTATGCAGCCCAGGCTGTTCTTGAACTCTTGGTGATTCTTCCACTTCAGCTTCCTGAGTGTGGGGATTATAGGCAAGCACCACCGTGCCCAGCTTCCTGCAAATCTCTAGATGATTAAAGCAGAAAATTTTTTAATGAAACAGATCTTGACTATGTTGTATGTCAATAGAGAAGAAATAGTGATATAGTTATATTTTATATTTTGATACCCTAACTCAAAATATAAGAGGAATTGACTTTCAGAAGAAGGCCTGCCACTAAAATATCTAGAAATTTTCTGATTGACTTGCTTCTTGTATTTTAATTAAATTGCATTGTTATAGCATCTGAAATGTTCCTTCTTTATTTCTAAAATAGTATTATAATTCTTGTCTGGTAATGTTGCACTCATTCGGTGGCAGGCTCTGATTTCACAATGAAATATGTTCATGTTTTAATTGCCCTAGCATGTCTCAAGCAGGAGATTGGAAATAGGTTTTTCTTTCTTTCTTTTTTTTTTTTTTTTAAAGAATAAGACAACACAAAAACCATCATCAGCTCTGTTTTATTTAAGATTATAAAATATTGTGGTTTGTGTCTAGTCATCTTCCCAAAGCCTCATGCAGTCATTAAAGCAGCTTCTAGAGTTTGTTATTAATTCATGATCCAATAGGAGGATTATGCGGGTGAGGGCTGCACCTGTCCCAGGTCTGATAGCCTGAATACAATAGAAGGAAGGGAGAAAGCCTTGCTAGATGCCTCCACTGCTGCTTCTCCCTTTCCTTTTTGCTGTTTTCCACCCTCCATGAACTCCCACTCTGCCTTGGAGGCAGCCGAGTATGGACTGAAACCTGCATAACTGTGAGCTAAATAAATGTTTCCTTCTTTAATTTTTGGCATCAGGTACTTTGTCCAAGCAACAAGAGAAAAGCAACTGAGACAGAGGGAACATAAGAATTATTGAAAACAGCACTACTTTATAAGAGCATTTAAGAGTTCTATAAAGTCATAAAGTATCCAAAATGTAAACATACATACATCATGAACGTATATGTGCACTATACATATGTACATAAATATATACATACATATTTCTAAATACACTGATGAAACTACCATACCAGATATTCTGTGGCAAATTGTGTAGACAATTTACATTATTTCATTTTTTTCACTAATACTATTTTTTGAACATTGTCATCAAGTTGTATCAGTGCTGCTTTCCCAGAATCTGAATCATTGGGAGCCCTGAGTTTTTTTTTCCTCCAACTAAATGATCCCTTCTGAGAGTGACAGGAGACAGCAATATCCAAAGTGTGGCATTTATATCTAGTCTCCTCTGGATCTCATTTTGGTTACTGCCACTGCAAAATACACTGCTTCACAAAGATCAGATATTACAAACAGAAATAGGCTTTTTAGTGCTTTAGTGACAATCTCAGAATATTCTAGAAAGTATGGAGATTTGAAGTTATCTCAAACATATTTTTAAGATTTTTGTCTTTTGCTGTACCAAGCAGTTGGTCCTCTTCCAGCATGGACAGATTAAATTCATCTGACACAAAATGGGCCACAAGTCCATTCCTTGTCAGTTTGGAGGTCTTTTGTTTTGTGAAAGTAATGTTCAAATTCTTTGAGAACTAAATAGAGAAATCCTTCTCCTGAGTAGTGAAATCCAAAGCCATCCATCATGGAAGTTGATTTCTCCATGAATACATCTACACAAAATGATGAATTCAGTTTTCCTGATATGTGATCATTCAAAGACTTGAACATTTATTTCTGTAGCTATGGTGTTGGTTGGCAACATAAGTGGGCAGGCATTACGTTTCCTCATGAACATCTTCCTGAGCTTTGTTGTCATCCTCGGTAGACACGATCCAGGCATGGTAGGACATACCTGTAATCTAATCACTCACTATGTATGCAGTTTAGGCTGGCCTTCCACTCACTCTGTAGCCCAGGCTGGCAATAAACTGGTCACATTCCTCCTGTCTCAACCTCCCTACTGCTGGGATTATAGGCATGTGCCACCATGCCCAGCTTCACTGATTTTGAATATGGATCTGCATATAATTAATTTATTATGGTGTCTGTACAGTCAAATCTGATGCTGAATCTTTAGTGCATCCCCTGCATAGCACTAGCATCCCCACTTCAGCTTCTCTAGAGATTATCAGGCATTATATTCTCATAAGGAGCACACAGTTTATATCCCCTACAGGCGGAGTTCACATCATGGGTCACACTCCGGTCAGAACCTAATGCTGTTGGAGAATCAATCTGTCCCCCAGATGTGATGGGGGACAGAGCTCAGGCCGTGCTGCCAGTGAAGGGGAGCAGCTGTGAGTACAGCTGAGGCTCTGCTTGCTTGCCAATTGCTTGCTCCTGCTGTGTGGCCCGATTACTCAGAGCCCATGCACTGTCGCTGGAAGAGTAGAGGAACACCACCCCAGTGAGAAATCAGGAGCATAGAGACAAGCAGTGGTAATGCACCCGATAAATGTAGCTATGGAAATTCCCGCATAGTGACTGGGAGAATGATTGCCACTGACCGCCTTCTATGTGAACCATGTTGCTCTTTCCAAATTGATGGCAACACTTTCAAGGATGTTTCTTTAAAGTTTTGTGTATTTGTGTTTTTCATGAAGTATAGCTTGATCAATTTGTATCATTGCCTTTAATTCTAAAAGTATAATTGTTTATATGTTTGATAGCAAATGACAAGTTTAGTTTACAGTAAACTTTTGCTAGTTTAGTTACAGTAGATGATCCTTATATTTAGTAGGCTGGTTGTTTTGTCTTAGCTTTCCTGCAATATTATTTTATTTCAACACTTTCTACCCATAAAATCTCCAAATCTGAGAACATTTGATTTACAGTAAAATTAAATAATTAAATAAGTCATACATTTTTTATTTAAAATATTGAAATTAAGATTATTAGCTAATTAGGAGCATAACTACTATGAATCGCTAATACTGTTTGAATTTCATATTCTTTTTTAGCACACAAAATGAATGCTACCACAGTCCTCTTTTTCCAAACAAAAAGTGTTTCAGGACTTGAATCGCACAATGTACAAGGTTTCTCTTCTGACCCTTAACTCCTACATCCAAGGGGCTTTTTTTTTTTAAAAAAAAGAACATAATAGANTTTTTTTAAAAAAAGAACATAATAGAGAATGATTAGAGAGACATTTTTAAATGAATAGAAACATTGGTATCTTTAAGATACTTTTTAAAAGAGCTTACTCTTCTTGTTGGCCATAAATTTGATCCAGTTGTCGACCAATGCACATTCAGGTTTAATTGCTTTAAAACAATCTTTTTGCTTTGACTCTCCTTGACTGTTCACCTTAATGTCGTGTTCACTTTACTGTTATGGAAGTCTAGACCTGTAATGGTAAAAATAATGTTTTATTTAAAAAATGAAAATGATTTAATTTATGTGTGTATCTGAATAAGGAATAGGAGGGAGATGGAATATCAAACATACTGTAAAGATTATAACATAATATTTGTACATGTTACACATTGAAAAAGTTATACGAATATGTACAAATGGAAGCTTTGACTTTTGGTGACTTCTCTGTAGTCACGATATACCTTTTAATTGAAAGAATGATTCCCAGAAAAAACGCTGTATGATCTAAATAACTGTCCTTAAATCTGTCTTGGTTCCTTGTAGAATTTTCTGAATTTAATCATTTAACTTCTGTTGATACAAAGGAGAAGTGCTTCTTTAGCAGAAGCACTTACGTTTATCATTTTTTAGATTGAATGGAAATGTTCCAAAAATCCATATCTCTTAAAAAGCTCAGTCATGCTTGATAAATTTAAAGTAAAACCCAAGCATACAAATGAATAAATTTTATTTTCTAGAACTGCTGTTGAATCAAATATGTGGTTTATTTGATTCTACTGTTTGATATTTGTGTTGACACAGGGATCTTTCTACTAGCAAGTGTTAATTAAAATTGTTTAATGAAGCACTGGAATGTTGATCAGCAGTTCTTTTCTTTCCTGATTTAAACACAGCTAAAATCACATTATTTGGAACCATATTCTGCTTAATATTTATGAATAACTTATTTTATTTAATAGTACTTTTTAATGTTTTAATTACCATATTCAATGAGTCAGGTTAATGTTAAATAAGTTTTGCTATGTTAGGTATGAAAATAATAATTACTTGTTAATGAAATTTTAATGTAAATGAACTTACACCTTTTATTTTAACATTATTTCTGTGTAGAATCTTGTATGTTCAAACTGTCATATGAATATATCAGAATATTTGATATGCCAGATGATTCAAACTAGGTCATAAAATAGACCTCCAACCAACAGTAGATGGAAGTGAGATGGGCAGACACGGCTTAGGCTCACCGAAGAGAAAAATGTCAAGAATCAGAGAGACAGACGTGTGGCAGATGGACACTTCAACGAGATAAGATCGGCCAAGTTGGTTGATCCAGCGTCATAGGCAGAGTAAACCAAGAGGTGTAATTGGGTAGCAAAGGCGAATCACGCTAGAACGAAGTGACAGATGGGAATGTCAGAACAGATGCTAAGGACCCAGCCATAGTCATGCTAGAGGAAAAGAAAAGTATTAGATAAAAAGCAAGAGCAGAAATTAAGGAACAGACCTAAGTTGAAGCCTGAGGGGCTTCAAGGAATGCTGAGGTCCTCTTCTGGCTTCCTCCCCAGTTGTTTTTTGCCCCAACCAACAAGCAGGTTCTGACACTCTCATCTAATCTATTCGCTTTATTGGCTCCTATCTATTTACTTCAATTCTGTGCTTCGTTTTTTAGCCTATGATGGTATGGTTCCTCCAAGACTAAGGGAAAACTCAGGCCAATCCACAAACTGTGCAGCTTGAGCACTCTGGCGGAGTTGTCGCCACTCCACAACAGGACAGAGAAGGTACCACTTTTTGCAGTTTGACCATTCCTACTGAATGCCTTTGAAAACATTCCCCTCAGGCAACTGGAATGCAGAGAGAAAGCAGAACCTCAGAAGCAGAGAGAAAGTTGAACCTCATAGAGGCTGACTTAGGCATAAAGTATCACACAGTTTAAGGTCTAACTTTCAGTTTTCTAAATGCAAAAGACACATGCAAAGAAATAGGGGGGAATTAATAGACAGATTTTGAACAGGTCTATCTATCTATCTATTTATCTGGCTTAAAATATTCCATCAATATCTTTCTCCATGTGGAATAGTATACAGATCCCTTGGTAAATTTTACAGGTGTGTCATTCAGCTTTTTCTTCTAAGACTGTAAGTGTCTTAGAATATATGATCTAATATATCCATATCCATCCCTGCACCTACCCACCTGAAGCAATGACATTATGAAAACTGCGTTCTTAAAATATGCAGCATGCTCAGAATTTTCTATTTTCTTCCTTCCATTCTATTTCGTTTAAGAAAATTGTTGAAACTCACTAAAGTCATGTGTCCAAAATGCCTGCAGAACATGGGTTGAGACCATGAACCTGCAACTCCATGTAATTGACACCGGCTTAGGTTTTGAGCTTGGCATTTCCTTTACATACACAGCAGAGATCAGGCTTTGCCTGCTCACATCTCTGCTCAGGTGGCAATGCTTCAGAGATGGTTCTATCATCCTGTCTGAAAAAGGGCTTCTTCACTCCAGCTCCCTGGATGCACAACAATCTTCACTTACTTCCTGCATTATTTTATGTAATATCATGGGAGAGAGGAGCCTATTTTCTTTTCTCCCTGCTGCAGCTTCACAAACCATGGCATTATGGCACCAAGATATAGAGATAGAGACAGAGATAGAGATAGAGATAGAATAAAGGTATTGGCATAGATATAGATATATAAATGTATAGATGTGTAGATATATAAAGAGATATAGATATACAGATATATAGATATATCTCCACATCTGTTTCAAATTTCAAGAGATTATTCAACAGTGAAAAACAAAAAATACCAATTTTGATCAATTTGGAAAGGATTATCAGCAGGTAACTCTGCTCTTCAAAGGGTATGCCTACATAAGCAAGTCTTATCAGAATGAGGGAAATTAGTTATATATTTTGAGCTAATCAGTATTACAAATCAGCACATCTTTTCAATATTGCTTGACTCTTCAGTGACTAGACAATAGTGTTCCTCTCTGATCTCATGTTTAAATGGCAAATAAATACTTTACTTAATCTTCACATTCAGTGAACAGAAAGAGTTGGAAGTTTTACATGGTCTAAAGTTCAAACACTTTGAGAAACCTTTTATATACTTTGACAATTTGCACACTGAGAACTCCCCTTAAGAATAGGAAATGATAGCACGTCCTTCCCTGACTACATGGTGCAAAGGAAAAAAATGTTATGGAGAAATGGCAAGAATTATAGTCCTAAATAATTATAGTAGAAGGATCTCTTTTATGCAAACTTTAGAAGGATGTGTAAGCCTCTCAGGCTCATGGTAGGAGGGCAGAAGGACAACACAAATAAGAAGACCAGAGTTAGCTTTAAAATCTTTTCATTTCTTCTGTAGTAAAACAAAGTTGATACAATATTTATTTGCTATATTCAGTTGCATCTCAATTCATTCTCCTTGAGAGTATTAGCATATTACTTTACTAAAAATTGTATTTTCAAAATCATCCTTCGTATTCTTAAGAAATAGCTTTGTTTCCGTCCCTGAGCTAACTGTATTCAGACAAAATGCATTTAGTGAGTTTAGTTTCATAAAAGAAACGTATCTCTAATTTATCCAGGCCACTTTCTCCCCCACCCCACCTACCCTACTATAGAAAATAAAACAAGGCAAGGTAGAATACAAGAGAGTTACAGCGTGAGAAAACATAAGAGGGCTTAAACAAGACAACAATAATTAAGAAAGACGTCCTCAATAATTGATAGGGTATACATTAGTTTTCTAATGTTGTAACAAATTACTGTGAACTCAATGGTTTAAATTACTTCCTATAGTTATTATCTTACAGTTCTGTAAGTCAGAAGTCCTGGTAGGATCTCACAAGCCTAAAATCAAGGTGTTGGCAGGGCAATATCCCTTTTGGATGCTCATGGGAGAAGCTATTGCAATGCTTTTGTTTTGTTTCCATCTGCTAAAGGCTGTTGCATTTCTTTGCTCTTGGTCTGTTCATCAATCCTCAGAGATACACAGTTGCATTTCCTCATTGCTACCTCCACTGTCCTTTTCTCCTGTGATGATAGTAAAGGAAAGGATCTCTACTTGAACAACCCACATGATCATACTGGGTGCACTGGAAAAATCCAAGGTATCACTTGATCTTCAAGTCGTTTTGATATTTTAAAAGACTCTTTTGACTTACAAGGCAACATTCAGGAGCTAAAGGGATCACACTTAGATATCTTTGTGAAGAAGGTCATGATTCTCTTTAGTGCATTAAGCTGAAAAATCAAATTTTAGAAAGATAAGTCTGGGATAAGTGTAACACAAAAGCAAAAGCCATTGAATAGTCATGAGTGTTATTCAATTGAAGTATTTGTAGTGGGAGAAGAATGTTTTGTTTTATAAGATATTTAGGAAAGATTTATAAGGAAAAGAAAGGAAGGGAAAAACCTACTCAGAAAGGAGGTAAATGATAGTTCCATTTGTGACAGTAGGGGTTACTGGAAGGATAATATATAGTGAGTTCATAGTATAAAATTGATGTTTGGTTTCTATACAACTTAGTGTTACATCTCAGAGATGAATACTTTTATGGAACTAAATGACAAACAACAAAGATCTGTACTAGAGACTTTGATTTGCATTTATTCATTCATTCCTCATCTCCAAAGTGCCATTTGTGTAAACATGAAAGGTGAGCAAGTGAAGCCCTACTGGAGCTGATCCAAGGTATCACTTGATCTTCAGGTCTTTGTCATATTTTAAAAGACTCTTGCCAGGTAAGGCAACGTACTGATTGCCCTGGGTAGGGGTAATGCACTGGTAATAAAGCCAGGTCTGAAGGAGCACAGGCTTTGAAGCCACATTGCTGATGTCTGTATCCTGATTCTGCTACCTCTTAATTGAGTAACTTTCACCAAATCTAGCCATTCATCCATTTCCTTCAGATGGGCGTAATAATACAAGTATGCTTTTCATAATGTTGTAAGCTAATAAATGTAAAATTCATAGAACAAGGACTGAGACCTAGTAACATTTAAGTAAATGCCAATTATAATCATGAAAAGGGAAACGTGGATTATGTCGAGAATATTCTTCAAAGAAGAGTTTGGTTGATCTAGGTTGGAAAGTAATGGGTAGGAAATAGAGAGGGACTATAGAGCCTTGGAAAGTAATTTCTTCCTTACAGGGTGAGACTTTCTCAGTGCTGTCCTTTGAATTCCCTCCTTCTCAGGCCGCTAATCTATCCTTCTAAAAGTTACACAATGCAGAGAAGGTCCATTTTCTGAAATACCAGTTTCCACTTGAGATGCTCATCATTTAAGCTAAAGAATAATAAAAAAGAATTCTGTAGAAGTCATACGCATCATCCTTGTGCTCATAAAAACCTCCTTCCTACTTATATTTCTCCTATGAGACTACCTTGTTTCAAAGTCTGAAATGAAAGCAATTTCTCAGAGATTAAAGAAGAGGGAGTGGTTTAAATTTCTACCTAAACATACTTGGAATGTCTGCCAAAATCCCATATTAGTACCACTGGTCAAGTTCTGTCCTGAAAAACTCCATTGGACATTAATTTGATTTTTTAAAAAATATATTTGTTATGCTTATCTCTACTTTTACTTTTCACTTATGGGTTATTTGACCATCTTTGTTATTTCCACTTTCCAAAAAATGAGGATCTAGAAAGTTACATTAGAGCAAGATAGTTGTGACAGGGTGAAATTCTTGATATACTGGCACATCAAAATGGCACTGTGTGCCCAACATTATAAAAATGCCATCTGTCACATTCTTTTGATAACCATTATAAAGGCAGATACAGTTCTTATTTTTTAAACTAGGAAACCAAAAAATAAAATAATTCTTAATAATGGCTCTAGCAGAATTCCGTTGCCAAAGGACATTTAGAGAGTTACATGCAAACAGACACAAGTAAGACAGATGGAGTGCAAATGGGTGTGGCCATGTATAAGTCATGGTGGCATGTACCTCCTGTGCTCACATGCAACTCTACTGTCACAATGGATTTCAACACACAACTTCAAAGATGAAGGTAGGAAGAGTCTCAAGATGGTAACATCAGAGTATAAATCCATGGGATGCAAAGATCATTATTTTTGGATCAGCAAAATGCCCTTTTTTTCCCTAGAAAAAAAGTATTCTTTTTCCATTAATTTCCCCTTAATTAAAGATACCCAGCATTAAGATTTGTAATTTGGTATTCTGATGAGTGGCTGGCCTCATCATTATCTGACCAAATTGTAAGAGGAAAAGATTTTTTTCCCTCTCAATTCATCAATAATTGATACTTTTTCAAGCCATGAAATATGAAATTAGGTATCTTGTTGTTGTCCTATTTTGGTGAATATCTACATGCCTACTCTGGATTTTTTAGCTCATGTCAATACACAGCTTGCATACCACGCAGAAGGTAGCACTGATCTGGGGGGTACCCCATCGTTGCATTTTGTGACTATTTTAAATTTGTTCTTCCATGAAGAACAGATTAGAAATATTGTCTCAGAGTCTCTTAATTCATTTACAGATCATCGAGTGAACACTGTTACGTTTCTATTGTATTTTCATCATATTAGACACTACTAAAAGACTTTAAAAAATAAATTCCTGAGAATATTGATTCTTTTTATTTTTTATTTTTTTTTTGGTGGAACCAGGGATTGAACTCAGGCCCTTGCGCTTGCCAGGGAAGCACTTATTCCACTGAGCCATCTCCCTGGCTCCCATGATTCTTCTATATGACTGACTTGAAATATTTCCCTAAAAATAAATTAATGGTAAATTAATTAACTGAAAAGTTGAAAATCAATATTGTCTATAATAAATTTTCCTTTGGCTAGAGTTCTGATGAGGAAGTATAAATATTCAGATCCATGTGTTTGTGGAAAAGGCCTGCTGGTGTCTCAGGACCCTTTAGGAGGTGAACTTGGATTGTGAAGGGTTACTAAAAATAAACAATAGTCTGGCTATTGTCACCACTTTTGCATCCCATGATATTTTTCTCCACAGAGTTCCTTGTTGGTCGGCTTCCACTCATTTACTCCTCCACTTCTTAGAAAATTATACCACAAATTTATAGGTGTTTAATCATTACTGCTATTAATTAACTCAGTTATTTTTCTTCAACTCTAACTTTTTTAAGTCAAGGTGAAACAGAAACAAACACAAAAGTTGACACCCAAATCTCCTGTGCTTCTTAACTTGATCAGGAAGTGGCAGAAAGGAAATATGACTAGGGGGATTTTCCAGGAGAAAGAATCTGACTCTACCATGACCTGAGGCACAATGTGTCTGAGAGGTAACAAAAGGCAAGAGTGTTGTACTTAACATCAAAAGTTTTTAGAGCCCGGGAGATGGCTCAGTGGAACAAGCACTTCCCTGGCAAGCCCAAGGGCCTGAGTTCAATCCCTGGTTCCACCAAAAAAAAGAAAAAAAAGTTTTTATTGTTTTATTTTTTTAATACCCAAGATAAAGCTTAACTTGTGAAGAATTTCTGAATGAAGAAATACTTATCAGTTGTCTTTCACGAAGATGGTATGGACAGAGATACAGAGCAGACAAATTAAACAGAAAGTTAGTATTTAGTAATATCAAAGAATGAAAATATAAAAATATGGTCTTGAGTATAATCTGTACCTTCCTCTGACTTTTGTTTTCTCATCAATCTACCAATCACTACCCAAAATTGAATAATCACTGAAAATGTAGGGCCCGAGATGGACTTTGGAAAACTCTTTTGAAACTAAGTACCAAATTGGATTGATTAGAAAGGCTTTCTCTTTCTCTAATTCATAAAGACTAATTTCTACAATGGCTCAAACATATAAAAATGACTCATAATTTTAGAACTCTATAAAATTAATTTTACATTTAATTTGCAGAATTATCCCAGATTGCAGAGATTTTGCAAATCAAAGTAACATTAAATTGATCGTGTCTGTTTTCATACCACTAAATCATTTCTTGCTTTTGTAGTTTAGAAACTTTTAAAGTTTAAAGCTTTAAAACCTGAGGTGTCATTAGAAATAAAACTACACTAAATGGATAAAGAGAATCTATTTTTTAATAAAAATATGAAAAAAATCTGAACCACCCAAACTGGGGAAAATAACTTAATCAACATACACATTTAAGTCAATAACCATTGGAGTGCTAGCTATACTACACTAGCAATTGTTGCCTGCTTTCCACATCTGATTTTTTTTTACATTTATTTATTTATTTATTTTGTGTGTGTGTGTGTGTGTGTGTGTGTGTGTG
>NDGM011252344.1:0-10504 GCA_002564305.1 Octomys mimax | reverse complement strand
TCTTTCTTTCTTTCTTTCTTTCTTTCTTTCTTTCTTTCTTTCTCTCTTCCCATGCTGGATTTTGAACCTATAGAATCAGGCATATTGAGCATGTACCATAGTATACCAGCCAATGGAGTGAAATTTTTAGTGACATCTCAGATTTGCCAAATATTCTCAGCTCTTGTGACTTTTTCTTCCCTTATTGTTTCTAAGTTCTGGGGCCATCAGAGATGAAATTCTGTTTCCCTGTCCATAATATGGTTAAGTTGAAAGATTTCAGTAGTCTGGGACTAGGTAAAGACCCAAAGTACAGGAGTGTCCTGAAGCAGGTCTTTTTCATGAAATAATCCTTAAATTTTACACCTTTTATTACAAATTTCCATTGAAATTCATTCTGCAATTCCAAAGGGATAATTGACTTATTTACAAGATCTATTTTTCCAAGGCAAGGTTGCCTTATTATTTCCAAATAGAGAGAAACATTCTTTCTATTCCTGCCTGTGTCATGGACTCTCAATAAATGAGCAACAGCATGGAATGTCTTACCCTTGAGAAATGAACTGTGAAAGTTTTATCCTGGTACAGCCAGATTTCTTGCCCAAACATAAAACTTTATCCCTGAACATGAAGTCAACCTTCAGGGAAGTCAGGGTGATTAATACAAGAAATAGATTGTTGGACAAATTAATTGAGCAGTGGGTCCATTTGATCTGGAGACAAGAACCAGGGAGTACACTCCTAGCTGTCCATGTCCCTTACAACTTAAGCTATTCTGAGCTGGATTTATCTCACTAGCAACAAGGAGAAATTTGACCAACACAGCCTTGCTTCTCTTCATGCTATAGAAGCTCTGGCTTACAGAAGCTCCAGTTTTACAGAATTACTGTGACCTCTTTCATCATTTTCAAAGATACAATGATGACTTTTTAGATGTGCAATAACTTTAATAATTGTGCATTATATAATTTGGGTCATATTCAGGTTGTCATTTAGGTTAGCTTTAATCCTAGAGAAAATTTTGTAGGTTCTCCAAAGATACTTTATTCTGTTTGTTTGTTTGTTTATTTTTTTGAGACAGGGTTTCACTGTGGAGTTCAGGCTGGTCTCAAACTTGCCCTGCCTCAGCCTCCTGAGTGCTGGGATTACAGATGTGTGGCACCACACAGGACCTCCAAAAGCACATTCTAAAATTTTCTTTCTTATCAAAAGTGTGTAGGTTTAACTCTACCTAAATGCCTATCAAAGATTAAAAAAATAGAAGAAAAATTCACTAAATTTTAAAATACTTATTAATATGATTTTTATAAATTATCAATTTTTATGTATTTAGTACAGTGTCTACAGGGTCTCACTACATAGATAAGACTTCTAGTACTCCTTCCTGTTTTTCAGTCTCCCAAGTGCTAGAATTGCAGGTGTGCTCCACCATGCCCAGCCTCCCAGTGCACCCTGGGGGCAGGGCTGGCATGGCAGGCTGGAGACCGAACCCCAGCCCCTGCAGCTGTCTAAGCAAGGGCTTTAATCTGCTCAGCTATTTGGCAGGTCCAATATCAACATTTTTAATCACTAACATCTCTGATGTAAAACAGGGTTGCATTTTATTTCTATAATTTCTCCTCATTTGTCCCTTTAATTGTATTATTAATCTTAAATATATGGTTTTGTTTTATTCATTCATTCATTTTGATGATAAATGCTGACTTATTGTCACCTAGGTATTAAGCTTCATTGATAGATCTGGAGCAATTAATCTTGATCATTGTTCTGAGTGGAATAATAGACCTCTTGTGGATAACTCAAGCAAACTAGAACAAATGATATGCAGTGAATAACATAGTTATGATCAACAAAGATTGATGTTTTGTGAGTTTTAGGAATTAACAAATTCCATGCTTATTTCTATTCCGAAAAAGAATCATAGATCTAACTTGATGAGTCCAGTACAGATGTGTCTGTTTTCAAAGCACACATGGTCTTCACTTGAAAGTTTTGTTTAATCCAACTCCAATATTTTTAAAAACAGATCTCTATTTTTTGTGTAACCCAGAACAGCATCATAAACATGAATATTGTTATTGTGCAACAAATTGTTTAGGTATAATTTACTTTAAACTTCAGCTGTCATAGTGTGAATTTCTTTTCAGAATTTATTGCTTGTGGTGTATTATTATTCATTACTGTTATTTTATATCTCCTATGCCTGATCTTCAGGATCTTCCAGAATTTCTGTATTTCGCTATACTTTTAAAATATATTTTGTAAGATAATTTTAGTACATTATATTTTTGTAACCAAGAACCAAAACTGATTAATATCTAAAAATACCTTTTGATATATTGTGAAATCTTAATAAATCATTCACTGAATTATTTACAAAATCTCTGGATGCAGAGCATTGGTAGAAAAACTAAATTACTCTGCTTTCCTCAAACAAGCTACAACTCTTAAATTTGATCTCCAAATTACCTGTAGGGTTTCCCAAATTTATCTTTACTAAATTATCTAGTGTATCAGTGGAGTTCTAAGGTTGGATGCCCTTACTTCCATCATTCAAATACATTTTTCATAATATTAACTTGGAAAATTTACTCAGCCAGCAAACAAAGAACATACATTTATGTCTTAGGTCTCTAGTTTTCCTTAAAGAATATTGATCATAATTAAATTATACTTGCTTCTTCATTCTTTTCATAAAATTCCAAGAGAAAATGAATTTTCCTCCCAATTTAAATACCCTGAGTCCCTAATTGATTTGTATTTTTAAAGGAACTCAATCAACCATCTATTGAATTAAAGAAAAAATCTACATATTTATTTCTTAACAACTATAAAATCTTTAAATTCAGAAGTATATTGTAAAGTATCAAGCTGATACTGAAAAATGCTTCCCTAAGGACCTTGGGTTTCTTGTATAATCAAATTGAACAGACACACAATTTTTGCGGTATATTGAAACATTATTTCTTACATATCAGTGCGTGATGGATTATATTGACAAACTATGCATAATTTAGGTGCTATATAAACAAGATATCTAGAAATTTATCATCTGAATTAAATTTTCCCCACAGAGAACAATTCTTTTGGAATGTCAATGGCTAGTAACATGTTTTAAACATGATACGTTTAAACAAAAATATATTATTCTCAACCAAGTTTTCTCAAATTACTAATTTAAGGTAAATAGAAAAGAGAAAAGTGTTAAAATATAAATGCATGTTTATCATATTGATTATGTTTGAAAGAGCAGCATTCAACTTAGCAAGTATTTTAATATTATTTCTTTCTTTACTTTGTTTCATTTATTTTCTGAACCATTTAATAAAACATCAAGAAAACTTAAAAAAATAAAAAAGAGAAAACTTGAAAAAAGTTTTGTAAAGACAAACCAACTTTTAAATATATTTAAAAAGTGAAAGCGGGATTATACCAGTGTTTATCCTTTATACTTTTAATTTCAACACTTCTAAATGTTATTAAAGATTTTTTATTACTAGACAACCAAACATGTAATCATATAAAATAAGTATGGAGACATATAAATATATTTTAAGGATGTAGGGGATTCTTATTTTTCAAAACATGTCATAAGGAGAATCATTCTTAAATAATACTAGATTTTTCTTCATAATAATTTCTTAATATTTTATTTTAATAAATGAAACCAGTTTCATTCAAATTTCATCCCATTTAATGACCCTGCAACTGTCAACTTTGTCAGAAAATGATGAGGATAGTTGATACTTCCAGCTCTGGATCTAAAACAATTGTTAGAATGTTTCTTTTCTCTTTGCTTTTCTAGTCTTTTGTCAGAATTTAGTCTGTGCTAAAAGATTGCAAGCAAGTGAACATGTTTCAGAGCACTGTCATCTTCCTAAAACCTTCTCAGTTGAAGATGTGCTGCATATTGAAATACAAAGAGGATATGTCCCAGGGGAAAGTGACATTTAACCCCCCTCTGGCACTGTAAGCAACTGCTGTCATTGCAGCAGTCACCAGAATACAAGTCTATTTCTTCCCCAAAGATTCTCACTAATATATATAAAATGTATCTTGACACTTTGTCTTTGAAAAATACTATATCCCTCTGAAATTCTCAGAAAGTGGCCCAGTGGGTGATCTTTTCTGAGTTGCACTGACTGTAAGAAAACAATCAGAAAATCCCCCCTAAGGGTTCAGCTACCTGGGAGTCCATTCATGTGAACATATAGGATCTCAGTTATGTTTCACTTTTAGCACTAATAGAAACTTAATAAATTCAATTGAAAATTTCTATTACTGTTCCCTTTTATTCAGTACTATTCTCCAAGTTACTTACTATTCAAAGAATATATAAAAATGCATTTATTTCCCTTAAAATAATTTAGAATTAAAATTGCCTAACCAAAGTACATGTGTACAGTTATTATACAGTTAGTATAATATAATGAGTATATATACATATATTTATTGACTGATACATGAAATGTCTTGGCCATATTTCACCATCACAAAGCCAATGAAAATTCCCTTAATGGTGCTATTTTTCTCACTCTTAACTTGATATATGAAATTATCAAATTAATTTTTTGCAAAAAAGGTATATAGATTTCATTGTTTATTTAATAAATTTCCTTTTTTGGGAAAAGTGCAATGACTTGCAATTTTAATGACCCCTGATAATACAATGTAAATTGTTGCACTGATGTTTTAAAACCCTCTGAGGAGATCAGATAAATCAGACACACGTCTTGAGCTTTATATTTATTCATAAAATGAAGTATGGATAAATGTAAAAAGACATGGAGAATAATGAAACAAAGAAGCAAAGGTGACTTAAACATTGTTTTGAAATGACCATGGAAAGGAAAATTGGTCCTTTGATAAGCAATGATCCATCCGTCATAGATTTTGTTGTATGACATACCGTGGTCCACTTTATTGATGGACCTAAGCCACTTTTTGTGGGTTATTAAAACATAAATATCTTGTAATCTGTCAATATCTTTTAGTTATCAACCTCTATGGAAAACACTTCATGAAGAACACTAAGCACCTAAAAATTAATGAACAGGAATGTGCCATCCATTTTGGTCTACTTTGCCCAACTCTTGAAGTATCATTCTCCATTGGAAGTTTGCTGTGCTTTTGGTCATAGATGCAAATACATGTGCCTTCCAGTTGAACTTTTCCTCTGCTCACTGTTTCTCAGTCGTTCTGATCCCAAGTTATATTTCATAAAAATATACTGCAAAATATAGCCCACCTGGGAGCTAACCTCCCTGGCAATTCAACTTTGTGTAGAGATGGGGGAAATGGGATATTTGACAACGATAATGAAAGAAAAAAATAATGTGCTAATTTAGCCTCAATGGAGGCAAGACAAGTTTAATTTAATTTATTTTTTATTTTTTAGTGGAATCGGGGAGACAAGTTTGATTTTAAATGACATAGTATAGGCCAGAAATCAAAATATGCTTCAAGAAATTTGAAAGCAAGAACTTTGTATTCTCAAATTTTTATCACTTAATAATTTCGGCAGAACCGTCCAAATAGTTCAGTGGATTAAAGCGCCTACAAGCAGGCATAGGGACCAGGGGTTCCATCTGTGGGCCTGCCTTCCTGGCCTTGACCTGGAGCGCACTGAGATGGCAACTGAGACTGGGCACCGTGGTGCCACGCCTGTAATCCCAAGTCTTGGGAGGCTGTAAACAGACGGATCACTACAAGTCCAATCTAGTAGTAAGACCCTGAACAACCTATAGACCCTTCCCTAAAACATAAATAATGATAATTAATAATAATAATAATAATTTCTGCAATGTGGATAAAATTCCATAAAAATTAAAGTTAAATGCTGAAGTTTGAAACATTTTAAATAAACATGTCACTTATCTAAAAGCCAGATTCCTTACAATGGAAAAATTGAAGATGAAAATATTATCTCCGCTTCTAAAATTATTTTGGTGATGACATAGAATATGGCAATATTTCTAGAAAATGGAATGAATTTTAAAAAATAAAAAGAATAAAATTATACATTAACTGTTTAGACCAATAGAAATCAAGAAATCAGCAGTACAATTATTCAAGCTATCCTATGTATAATGATATATATATATATATATATATATATGAATGCAAAAAAGTGATAGCAAATATATTAGAAATGATACAATATTTCTCTAAACAAAGTAATAGGAATTGGTTGTTATTATTTCAAGAATAAAAAATTCAAAAAATGGAATGTGGAAAAATATAGTAATTTCATGACATGTAATTCCTAATCTTTGTCTTCAGATATTATCCTAAAAATGATCATTCCAAAGTAGAAAATGGCATAAATAAGGCTGTGTGTATCCCTTCATGGTGTCTACATATAAACTCTACTCAACTAATTTTAGGCTCTGTTGTGCATTTTTCCTAATCATCAGATTATAAACAATAAAAAATATGCAGAACCAACAATAAATAGCTTTCCAGTATGGTTTACTGTTAAAATTTATTTAGTACATAATTATACAAGTGAAACCAGATAATGAATGTAATCAACCTGTGACATTCTTACTAGAAAAATTGGGACTTTCTTCAGGTCTGAGGGAGATGTTGTAATTATCAATTTTAAGATATATGTGATAGAGATGGTCCAACTAATAGAACTCCCTTAAGGTATGCTATAGAAGACAGTTGACTTCCTCAATTGTGCTGCCAAGTTCTGATTAAGATTTTCTGACTCAATGAGTGCGTTAGTGATTTATATCCACATTTGAATTGATATTATGAATTATGTATTCTTTTTCTCTATGGTTAGTATTTCAGAACTTACACAATTATTGATTACTTAAAATACACAAAACTCTGCTAGATACAGGAGACAAATGGTACATTCTGTAATCTTTCATTAACAATAACAACAATAATGAACATATATCATTCATGCCAGGACCTATGCTTAGATACAATTATAGCAAGATGAATTCCTTATCTTTTTTTTTTTTTTTTCAGAACCTGGGATTGAACTCAGGCCCTTGCACTTGCCAGGCAAGCATTTATTCTACTAACCTATCCCCCTGGTCCCCAGCCCTTATCTTTTATGGATTACATAAAGCAAATTTCTTCTGTCAATAGCAGATTATATGGTTCAGTAGAAAGAGGGTGACCTATGAAACTAGACCTACTTTTCTTCCCAATCCTTCTACCTAGTTTGTTTTTCCTATAAATCTACTAATGTTGCCACCAGAATATCTTCATCTTAAAGACTGTATTAATGCTGCACTCATAGGATGATTTGTGCAAATCAGCTCTTGTAACTATTCAGTCAACATGTTTATTGATCCTATTCTCATTTTAGTTCCATAGCTTTTGTGTATTATTATAGTACACTTTCTATACAAGTGTAAGTTTTGCTATTTATGAATCCTCATATGCATTATTTAATCTCTATAAACAAAGACTTGTCTTTCAGTTGTTAAATATCATTCCATCTCATTCAACTCTAGCTAAATTTAAGATAATCTTATGACCCTAAGATTTAAGGAAATATAAAATCCTACTGAATAAATGCCTGTTTTTACAATTCTGAACAGAAAAATTTATATCACTCTAATGATAGCATGTTCTACAATTGTAAAATATCAACAAATATAGAATGAATACTCAACAATTTAAAGATAGAAGCTATTTACATGAAAATTGTTATTCATTGTTATGAATAATATTTCCACATAAAAATACCAACAATTGATGGAATCAAGAATATGGACCTATTTTGATTAATTTTTGAAGGTTAAATTGAAATGAAGAAAAATACAAAAGAAATTAATGTATACAAATACCTCCTATAGAGTATAGAAAAATACAAAATAAATTAATGTATACAAATACCTCCTATATTCTACGCATAATACTCTGCCTTATCATATAGACATATCATTACTGTAAGACAGTAAAACTAAATGCTACTTAATATTGTTCCTAATTTGCCATTCTAAGGGTGAAAAATAGACATCAGATTACAAAATGGCTAAAACCTACATGATATTTACTCCAAGCCACATGATGAGCGGTTCATTGCATTTGAACATACAATGTGAACTCATTACATTTTAAATGAATCCTTCCTTCCCAATATGGAAGCATATACTAGATCTAGCAATTGCATCTAGAAAATTATTTCAACCTTACAAATTGGATTACATTACTACCTTTTCCTCATACAATAATACAATTTGTGAAACTTTATTTTCATCTCTCTTTATTAGAAATTAATGAGACATAAACTACTGTTTATTCAACTTCTTGGAGTTGCATTTATCCCTTTGGTTGGCAGTGCTTGTGTCAGATTTTGTATGATATAATAGCCAATGTAAAATGCAGCAGGTCAATTTGAGCGACTTTTTTAATGAGTTGAACTTAAAAGGAACAGGATTTTAATTGAAGAGGAGATGAATTTCTATGCTGTACTTGCTATTGTCCAATATTCCTGGCAGACTAAAAAAGGTGTAGCAAAGCTTATCTATTAGCAGTCTTCGGAAAGCTGGTCTCAGACTCAATTCCTCTCCCTCCAATTCTAATTGCTAACTCATGTGTAGATACTAATCCACTTCAAGAAGTGGCAGTGAATGTTTTCCAATATAATGTGCATGATGTGTGGTGAACTAAAGCTCTATAATATGTTCAAAGATCAATGGTGGCTTATGCTGTATTAGTGCATTTACCTCCTCTATTAAGAGGAAAGACAAAACAGCTGAGTCTAGCTGTATGGTACATTGCCTTCTGATAACTTGTGTTGATATCTTCCTGTCAGCATTATTTTCCTTGGCTTATCATTTGCAGAAAACAGATTAGTAAACACCATTAGCTAGAGTCTAATGACTACAGTCAAATTATCCTTGACCAGAGAAATAACCACACGAGGGGTATTTACTACTTAAGGAATCAGAGTGCTCTACTGAGGAAAAAAACCCAGTTATAATTATTGAGGAAAATTGTATGAGAATTCCAGAAATAGACTTCTGAGAGTCAACATTCACTCATCAAATCTATACAAAACTTAATTGTAAGAAATCAATTTGATTGGAGAATATCCAGAGCCAGAGGATTCTAAGTTTAGTAAACCATAAACCAAAGGTTACTATGTGGCTTGGTGTTTGGGGGAAGCATCAGGAATCAGTGTAGGGAGATTCTGAGATGTTGATACTTTCTGCTCTGTCATGCGTGTTGTGGTCAATCAACTCTCTAGTTATCTTTCCAATATAGAAGGTAAGAAGATATTTTTTATTTTACATTCTTGCTACAAAATGTTTTGTTCATCAGAACTATCAAAAAAGATAACAATAAATTCCACTTTCAATGTGGAATTCATAGATTCCAGAACTCCTTCCCATTATACAACTTCCCCTGTGATCCATCCAAAGTCTTACACATTCATTGTAAATTTTAAAAAATATATACCATAGGAAAACGTTGATGTTTTAAGAAATATCCTTGTACAGAAACATCTTAAAGAAATGAGATTAAACTATAAACCAGCATACAAGATTAAAAAAAAATGAACGTGGGACTTCTACATAGGAGGTAAACTATAAATTTTAGATCTGTGTTTGCTTATAAAACATTAAAATACTTTTCGACCACTGAAAATATCAGTTGTTTACATGGAATTAAATCACTTACAATTGAGCCCAATTATTCTTCTTAGCATTTGGAGATAAAACTAAGGTTTTGCAAAAAATATCGTTCTTTAAAATAAAATAGAATTAAAAATAAAGAAAAATATCATTCTTTTTTCCTTAAATAAAATGCCTAATTTTTTAAATAGTTAAGATAGAGATACAGCTACTTTCTCTTAGTTCAATGAGAAGAAAAAATTGTACTAATAGTGTTTAGACAAGATGTCATGTCTGCATCTTGTACTCCGAATAACTACCATGAAGACAACAAAATGCAATGCATTAATTATTGTAACTGTCCTACTAACCTGTTTTGAAACTCTCTCATTGCTATTTCTTTCTTGTTAAAATTAATTTAAAAAATAGAAAGTATAATTTGTGTTATGATATAATGGGGATAGGGTCATTCTTTCTGTTAACATTATCCTTGAGATAATAACTCAAATAACTATACCTCTTACCTTAAAGAACATTACTTATGAATCGGTAAATGTGAATTTGGATGAAATTTAGATACAAAATTAGAAGCAGAATTGATCTTTTTTTATGTTTGATACAGGACCTCACTACACAGCTTGGACTTGTAGTGAGTTCTCTATTTTCCGCCTTTTCAACTCTGGGATTACAGGCATGTAGCACTATACCTGGTCTCAGAATTGATTATAAATGAGGGTTGTAAAGGAGTGTGATAAAAATACGTTATTATATTAATACTTTTTAAAACCATCACAATGGCCAGCTAATATCCAAAATGACATGCTTATTCTGAAATATCTACTATCTTTATTTCACCTAAGTCTTCAGCAGCAATAAACTTCAGGTATACAAGACTCAACAGTCGGAAAATTATCCTAAATGTCTGCTGAGTTTAT
>NDGM011252343.1:4642-15440 GCA_002564305.1 Octomys mimax | reverse complement strand
AACTGAGGCCCTTGCGCTTGCCAGGGAAGCGCTTATTCCACTGAGCCATCTCCCCGGCCCCAAGAAAGAGTTCTTTAAGGTCAACTTAGACATAGGTAGTGATGTGTTATTTACTTGGCTTTATTAGACATTTTCAAAACAGTAACAGCATTCAACTTTCATCATGTCCAAATCTCTTAAGTACTGCAGAATCCTTTCTACTTGGCTTGCTTTGTTCTTTAAACTTATTTCTCATATTTCTCTTCACTCTCTCCTTATCCAGTCTTCCTTAATCCTGTGCCTCTTGCACTATCTTCGTATGCCCTAATGCTGTGAAATCACCAGTTAGTGTGAAAACTATTCCAAATCTAATTCTTTTGTCTTCTCCTTCGATACCTTCTCTAAGAAGAATAAATCTTTTCTTCTTTTCACTTATAAAATCTCATACTATTCAAAATCTTTATTCTTTAGATGTGTGAAATAAAGTGAAGAGTAGGCTGATAGTTTCTTTTACTCCACAGCTTAAGACTAAATCAGCTCTCCTGCAATTTGCATCTCATCATTTGTAGTCCATGCCTCCTCTTACTACTTTTTCAAATATCCACCATGCCAGATTCATCTGTGTGACATCTACATCAAGATGAAATTCTTCCTTTCCACTTCCCATTATCAATTTTATAACTTGCTAAACTTTCCACTGCTACCTACATAGTTTTCTTCACACCTGAAGGAATTCATGAGCAATGCCTCTGTCAAACCACCTTTCTTTAAGACACAATTTAACTGTCATATGCTCTGAGAAGTTCTTGATCTTCACAGCTAACAAAGACTTCTTTTCAAAGGACTATTTGTAATATTTCAATTACACTATCCACTTGGTATTATACACTATTCTTTGTCCTACTTTGTCTTATCTCTCCTACTACTCTGTAAAGTTGCAAATATTATTTCTTATTCATCATGGGGCTTGCATACCATAAAATTTAATTTGTTAAATGGTGAACAAACCTAGAGATAAAAAGTTGTAAATAAAAAATCTGATCTACATAATTTATAAAACAGCTTTAATTCTTATTTTCAAGTATCCTTAAACTTCTCAAATCAAAATGGAGTAAGTCCACATGTTTCAAAATTGCTAGGTTTTAAGACCTGAGTCTCTTAGTTAATATGAACTAAACATTCTTTAGTTTCTTAAAAGTAGTCATCTATTTCAGAGAAATAAAATAATATCTAGTCTGTTTCACAATTGGAAAGATACAATTACATATAAATGTCTTTCACATTTGAATTAAAGCAGTCCTGTAAATTTTTACCCATGAAAATATACAAAGCATAATTTAAAAAAAACAACACTGGAAGAACAATCAACATGGTATGTGTACATTCTAATCATTTCATTCTGTTACCTACAGAACAGAAATATCCTACCCTTACACATAAATACAAGATAAGTGTCCCTTATTTGAAATGCATAGGATGAGAAGTGTTGCAGATTTGAATTTGTCAGGGGGAGTTGGTGATGGTGGTGGTAGAACATGTAGATATAGATATCTAGTTATCACAGACATCCTATGCCTAGATAGGACCAAAGTGTAAACACAAAATTCATTTACATTTCATATATACTTTATGCACAGAGCCGGACTTTAATTTTACTCAATATTTTAAATAATTTTTTTGAAAACAAGTTTCAAAGCATAGAATTTTCCACCTAGGGCGTCACATAAGGACTCACAAAATTTTGGGTTTAGAAGCATTTCACATTTCAGGAATGCTCAATCTATAGTCTACTGTTAGGCCTATATAACCAACTAGAAAAGTTTCAGAAGTTTGTATAAAATACTAACATACTAGCTAGGGAGAACTACTTGGGAGGTCAAGGCAAGAGGATGACAAGTTTCAGGTTATCCTGTGCACCTTAGCAAGGCCCTTTCTCAAAATAAAACGGGTCTAAAGATGTAGTTCAATGGTAGAGCATTTTCCTAGTATGGGTAAGGTCCTGGTTCAAGTTTATGCACAGAGTATTGCAACACAAAAACAAAAATCTTTGTGTTTTTGTGCTGCAACAAACACACAAAAAAAACTCCAAGTCACTAACATACTCACAAAATTTAGTATACAGGTGAATAAGGGCATACTTCGTGTATGACACTATTTATTCATTCTGACAAAATTCATAATACATACATAATAAAGCAGATAAACATTAGATGCATACTATTATGCTAGCAGATATAAACACCCTCCTACATATATACTTATGTATTAGTAAATATACTTTTTAAGAAATTAAAATGTGAAACAAGTCTTTATTCTGAATTTTTTTTTATTCTGAATTTAGAGCCCTTCCTAAAATGTTACATTCTGTGACTTACTAACATGAGCCAAAATAAACCTTTCCTCTTTAAAACAAAAACACAATTTACTGAGAATTCATATGCTAGTTGAACTTTCTTTTTCTGTTTCTTTTTTCAATGCTAGTTGGAAAAAATGGCAAAGTAGCAGTTACTCATTTCTTCTTGACTCTTTCTTAGCAAGCTGATAGGTGCAGCTATAACATGATAAGATTCTCCAAAGAATCTCTATTACATACTTTGAAATGATAATAGTTCACTAAAGAATAACTGGATTGGGGCTGGGGAAATAGCTTGGCAGTCTAAGCTCCTGCCTGGCAAGTGCAAGGATCCAGGTTTAATCCCTGGTACTGCATGCTGTGCCAGCCTCTGAAAGCAGGCATGGGAATGCATGCCTCTAATCCCAGCGCTGGGGAAACTGAGAAAGGAGGATCACTATGAGTCTCAGCTGTGCAGCGAGACCCTGTACAAAATAAATACATAAATAAATGATTTAAAATTTTTTAAAGGAGAGTATCTGGATTATGATATCTGGAAAAATATGTCTTACAGGTGAGTATCATGGAGGTTGGGGAATGTGAGCAAGGGAACGGCAGATTTTATATACACAAAAATGGAGGCAGGAAGGCATCCAGGGACCCACGCTTCCTGTTAGAGAGCACCAGTTCCAATTCATTCTAGTATCACCAGCGTGGAAGGATCCGCAAGGGCAGTATATGTGTAGGTGGGCAGAGAAGACACATTGTTCAAAGAATATCTCTAACATCCCACCAAATAAAAATTCATTTCATTAGTAAATGATTCAAAGTGGTGAGTATAAGGAGGAAGGACAGTAGCAAGGCTAATAAATCTATGATACTGTCTTGAGTTACATTAACTACCTTTCCTTAAGTCTTACTTAAATCCATAAACATGAATAATTAATTTCTAGAGAAAACATACTGATAATAAAACAACATATGCAATAAAGATGTGAGATGTAATTTAGGTTCCAATATTCAAGTTGGGCAAATAATTTTTATAAATTTCAATTTTCCTGATTCAATTTACAGCATTTTTGTAACAATTACAAGTGAAAACAGTCATCACATAAACTTAAATTTATTTATTCCTTTTTTGTCTTTTTCTGACAGCAACTTGCTATACATGCTGTTTTAGGCTGGCCTTCAGACTCACTTTGTACTTAGGCTGGCCTCAAACTCACAGCAATCCTTCTACCTCAGCTTCCCAAGTGCTGAGATTACAGGAGTGCACAAATGCCTCTCTCCAACCTAAGAAGAATTATACTCAGAAGGCAAGGGGAGAAGAAAGAAAGGGCCTGGAGAAGGGGAAAACTGGAGGGAAGCAGGAGTGCTAGAGTGGACAAAGGCACAATGACAGAAGATCAGAAGGTCCAAGGAGACCCTTGTGTGATTAAAGGACACCAGAGGAGCAGTACTAAGGTAGCTGAAAAAGGGCAGGAGTATCCTGATCATGAAGAAGGTAGCATCCTAACTACCACAAGTTGCAGTACACAAATAGCAATTGCAACATGTAGAACTACATATGTTTAGTGAAACTTGAATGAGTGTAATTATAGGATTTAACTACAAAGTTTAGTCAATACTAACAGATGTTCTGGTTAATAAGAAATACAGTAGTACCTTGATTGTCGAATGGCTCCAAGCTCAAACTTTCTTTTTTGTTTTTGTTTTGATTTTATGAGACAGGGTCTTATAGTTCAGGCTGCCCCTGAGCTAAGTATATAGTCTAGGTTAGACTCCAACTTATGGCAATCCTCGTGTAGGCCTCAGCTTTCCAAACACTAGTTTTACAGGTGTGTGCTACCACGCCCAGCTTAAACTTTCTATTACTTTAACAGCAAAGTTTGAAAAAAATCTGCTTGGTGTTCCTAACTGCTTGATAGTCACAATGAAAATCGAACTTGAAAAGACAGTTATACGTAGTGTCTTGCCATAAAAACAAAAAGGTGATGTTTCAGCCTAGGCTCCACTCTAGTCCAAATAGCACATAGTGCTTATGTTAGTATGTTAAAACGGTTGTTATTGTGCTTTTTTCGGGGGTGCATTGCAATCACGCAAAATATCATCATCATAGCGCCAAAGAAAGTTCCTGATATCAGCAGTAAAGCTAGGAGGAAAAATTTGAGAACCATAATGGAGTTAAAGAAAGAAATCATTGTAAAATTTGGTAAAGTCTGAGAAAACTGAATTTATAAGTGTAATTCTTGGGTCTCAGAAGCAATTATTTGGTTTTTCATTATTTCTTATGGCAAAAATACGTTCAGTTCTTGAACTTTTTACAAATTTGGAACAAACTGAGTTTGACAACCAAGGTATTACTTGAGTTGAAATAAAGCATCAGGCTAACCTATAGGTTAAAAGTCAACTTTTTAGTTTCTTATTAGACTTTTTAGTCTTAATAATACTTGTAATCTAGCACTTAGGAGGCTGAAGCAGGAGGATCTTGCCTATGCTATTACATAGGGAATTTAAGGTCAGCCTAGACTTCACAGTGATACCTTGTCACAAACAACCAGAAAAAAAGAAAAAAGACAATTTTCTGTACTTCTTATTAATATGATACACATTGGTGGGGATTATTATATAAAAAGCTTATCAAAATTAATAGTAATGACATACAACTGAAAAAAATATTTTTATTGTTTAAACACTCTTTACTCAGAACAATTAAAAGCATGTCTTACTACATTACAATGAGTGAAGAAACTTTTATTTGTCCAAATGGGCCCCTGTTTTAATCACCACAACAGTGGTGCAGTTTTTTTGTTTGTTTTGGGGTTTTTTTTTTTGTTTTTTTTTTGCGGAACCAAGGATTGATCTCAGGCCCTTGTACTTGCCAGGAAAGCACTTATTCCACTGAGCCATCTCCCTGCCCCTCCAATCACCACAACAGACTAAATCCCAAAACAAGCAACATCTGGGGCTGGGGAAGTAGCTTAGCCTTCTATCAAGCTGAAAATATGCCTTAACTACTCTGACACCTTCTAGGAGTCTCTTAGATTGATTGGTTGGTTGGTCGACTGATTGAATGACTGACTGACTGACTGACTGCAGTACTGGGTATCAAACTCAGGATGTGGCACTTGCCAGGCAAGCACTTATGCCACTGAACTATTTCCCCTGCCCAAGTCTCTAACCTTTAAATAAAATTTCTATATTTCAAAAGAGGGGTTATCCTTTAAGGTTTATGCCAAATTCATTCACTCAAAAAATTAAGACATAACTATGCTAAAGAAAGTTGGAGATTCTTTCTGGACAAATAGTAAGAAACATATGATTGTTACCCTCAAAGTGCCCCAAAAATCTGGTATGAAGCCTTTTCTAATTACTTCCATTGAAAATAGGTTTATTTTGCCAGTGTTTAAAACCCTTAAATGTGTACATGTGTGCATGTACACCTACGTGTGTTATATCTATTGCTAAAATTAGAACTTTCATTTCTTAGGGGCAGAAGCGCTATTTTTCTTAAAAATTCTTAATACTTGCTCAGATTTGTTGATTGGAATGGAGAGAAAAAGGAAGTGTATATATATTACATAGCATGATAAAATTATCTTATCAGAAAGCTACTTAAAAGACTCAAAAATCAGACTAACTTCTGTTAGTCACAAGCTAGGTGCTAGCCATAAGGAGAAGTCTAATCTTTGATAAATAGGCAAAATAGAAAAGGATTATCAGGTAGAAAAAAGGGCTGAAGTAGAGAAGAAAAAACTTCAATTAAGAACATAAAATTTGTACTTTTTCTTCCTTCTCCAAACAAGGGAGGGAAAAATTACAGTTCTTATAGGTAAGTGACTGAATATGGCCATTTTGGAGACAGAGTAATCAAAATAACTAACCTCATTAGTTCTTCCACTTTATCATCTACATCTAGGTCCTCTTCTGAGGCTTCAAAACTGTATGACCTCTGACCCATGCTATTTGCATGGTAGCGAGTTGGTGACATTTTTCCGTTGGATGTAGATAATCGCTCATTGTTCTCCCTTCCATTTTGATTGGTAGTACAAGGCTGTGGGGAAGTATCATAACTGTTGCTCGGTGACGGCGACATTCCCGAGTGCTGGGTCTGTGTAGAAGCTGTAGCTGTGGAGGAAGATGCGGGAACATTGTGGGTAGTATTCCCATATGAACTTCCTCCATAGCTGGACCTTCTTCCAAACTTGTCACTATGCTCTTGATCAAGACGGTCCAGAGTTTCCAAGGCATGGAGAATTTCGTGTTTAGTCATTCCAGTACGCCGAAGGCGCTGAAGTAGATCTATCTGTTCTATGGTAAATCTGGGTTCATCTGTATAGTGAGACATGGTTTCCAGCAAACTAAAAACAAAAAGAAAAAAAAGATTTTTAAAAAGGGAGTCTCTTTATTGACAACATTTACCAAAGTACATATTATAGAAAATATTTAGCAGATGAATTCCTTTTTGGGGGGGGTTATGGGAACTGAACTCAGGACCATGTGCTTGCTAGGCAGGCACTGTGCTGTTAAGCTATATCCCTGGCTCCAGATGCATTATTTATCAATATTTTTACTAAAAATATGAAGACATGTGCCATGCTAAATTTGCAATGCAAATACACTGATACTGATACTGAGTTTATTAGCAAATAGACATAAGATATAAGGCACAATTTATTATAGTGTATCACTTACATTGTTTATATTGGAACTAAAAATTTAGTTATATCAGTAATACCAAAACAACAAATTAGGTAATAAAGTGCAGTAAGCACAGATTATCTAATAACTTTTTTTAAAAAAATACTCTAAACTTACTATACTTCAATAGAATATAAATGGAAAACTGCTGAAAAAAAAGTATATATTATCTTGCTTTACCAAGTATGAGCAAAACTGACTTAAAGCTCTGAAACTCAATTCAGGAAAAACAAATGATTTGCTTGGCTAAGCCCAAGCAAATATTAACAACCAGCAAAGACACTTAAGCGAAAAAGTAAGACAGGTATATTTAAAAAAAAAAAAACAAAACTTATTAAGCATCAGTTCTTCTACTACTTAGTAACTTCCTAAATTTTCATCTATGTCATGTGTTTTCTCTTAGTATTTATCCTGAAAATGGATCTTTTATGGTTGTAGCCAATGACACTACTCACTTTCTTAGGAAATTGCTTCTACATGTTTCTTTTAGCACAAGATACCAAAGCACATCAGAAAATGTCTTCAGAGTGAATGACAATCATACAAATTTTTACAAGATTCCTTTTGTAATACAACCTGACTTTTTGAATACATGATTTTAAAAAGCAGTTATCTTTTTCTATTTTAATTTTTGTTGTTCTAGTGCCAAAATGATGCACAGCATACAGCAGACACTCAATAAATACTTGCTAAGAAACATAGAGGTCAAGTAACATACTCCTATGTGATCTAGGCCAGCCCCATTAACCTGCTGGAGTTTTGTTTCTTCATTCCTCTAGATTGTACTAATTCCTTGTAGTATATATTATTTATTTGATTTCATTTCATGCTGATCAATTTACTGTAAGGAAACTAAGGCTCAGAGTACTTTTGTATCTTGAAAAAAAACCCAAAATTAAAAATAGAAAAATAAATTTTAAGCCTACACTTTGACTCCAAAACCAGACATTATTTTGAATGGCAATATACTGTAATACTTACTAAAATGAAAGAATTTGGGATATAGGCTGCTGTATTCCTTTAAGTCTCCAGTTAAAATGGTTTAGATAAAATCACTCTACTGATGTACTAGCAGGTCACAGCAATTAAAACCTTAGTTCAATTTAGAATTTATATTTACTTTCTGAGTTTGAAAAGATTTATAATTTAGTTCTTTGTAAGTGGACAGCTAGTTGTCCAATATCTTTCACTGAATAATATACCTATTTCCTGATCTGAAATGTTACTTTTATTATATACAAAAATTCCACATGAATTTATAACTACATTTGGATTTTCTATTTCAATGTCGTGTTTTTCAAACACTTGTTAAAATAAGCAGGCAGAATTTTTATGTGATGTTCTCTAGTTTTACAAACAAACTCAATAAAAACTAAACACACATGTTCTAGAACACAAAATATTAAGCTCAGACCATCTGCACCCATGGGCCACAGTATCTGCTCTGTACCTAGACTATGATCTGCTTTTGTCCAAAACTCATTTGTGCCAAGATATCCATTATAAAACAAAGACCTGTTTTCATGATTATATTCCTTTTTTAATTTTTTTAATTTTAGGGAATGGTCTACAAGGTGTTCAGAGCCTCACTACTAGATCGAACCCATAGTGATCCGCCTGTTGACAGCCTTCCAAGAGCTAGGATTACAGGCATACGCCACCACGCCCAGTCTCAATTGCCATCTCAGTGTGCCCCAGGGGTGGGGCCAGCACAGCAGTTCCAGGGATTGAACCCCTGGCACCTGCACCTGCTTGAGCTATTTGGCTGGCCCTTGATTACATTCTTTTTTAATTGTCTCAGTGTAGTCTATTTTTTTATGAAAAAGTTTAAAAATATAGAAAAGTTAAAATAAGGGCCAGCCAAATAACAGCGGATTAAAGTGCTGGGCTGGGGATTCGATCCCCAGGCCTGCGGTGCCAGCCCCACCCCTGGGGTGGGCTAAAATGGCAACTGGGACTGGGCATGGTGGGGTGTGCCTGTAATCCCAGCTCTTGGAAGGCTGTAAACAGGCGGATCACTATGAGTTCGATCTAGTAGTGAGACTCTGAACACCCTATAGACCATTCCCTAAAATACAAAAAAAAATTAAAATAAGTTTACAGTAAACATCCTATATACTAACCACCTAAATTTTCTCTTTTTACATTTTCACTAATACATATATAACATTCATTTGCCCACCCATCCCCAATTCATTGCATTTTTAATGCATTTAGAAATCAGTTTATATATATATATATATATATATATATATATATATATATATTGTCCTCTAAACAGTTTAGCATAAATGTCATTTTAGAGCTTATTATTTAGCTGGTTCTTTTCTCTTTTGAGGCAAATTTTATGCCTGCAATCTGAACAGTTTTGAGAAGCACATACCCTCTGAAACATAATCTATCTGAAGATGCAGAACATTTCCCGTCATCCAGTAAGTTCCCTTGGCCATCCTCCCCGTCAATCCTTGTCCCTTTCCCTCAGAAACAACTACTGTTCAGTTTTTTCCCCCATGATTACTTTTGTCCATCTTATAAATCTTACCTATACTCTATTATTTTGTGTAAATCTTTTATTGAGCTTACTGTTTTTGATGTTCATAGATGGTATTCTATATTTTAGCATGTTTGTTCCTTTTCATTCATGTGGAGTTAGACCACTGACTTATGTATACATTCTACTGATGGGCACATGGATAATTTCCAGTTGCTGAAAAGGCTATTGCTAATGTTTTGTTTATTGTAATTTTTTTCATAATTTCCTTTTTAGCTCCCCTGCCCCATAACATATCATCACCTCTCTGCAACAGGAAAAATACTTGCAATCAAAGTGACTCACTTATTTTCTCCTAATCAATTTCAATAAATCTGTATACTTTGTTCAACACCAAAAAATTTAGCCCAGTATGGTAGCACACATCTGTAATCCCAGCACTCTGGGAGGCTAAGGCATAAGAATCACAAGTTTAAACTCAGCATGGGCAACTTACCATGACTCTGTTTCAAAAATAAAAAAAAATTTTTTTAAAAGGCTGAGGATATAGCTTAGTGGTACAGCATTTGTATAGCATATGGAAGGAAATGCATGGAATGAAAATACATTTTGTAGCATTACTGGTTTTCTCTACCTTGATTTACATGTGCATTGTATTACACAGGTATATACCCTTTGGAATTTCATCAAAGTTAAGATACTGTTGATTTATGCATTTCAGAAGTATATTTTACTTCAATGAAAAAAGTTTCCTGATAAAGTTAAGTGGATAGTTTCCCAACAGCTCATATAAGATACTTAACTCATTACTCTCTGTTTAAATCTTTAGTTCTTCATTTATTCTATCAAGTGTCTTAACAATATCTCACTCTTTTGAAGTTTTTTAAAAAGAAATTGACTAATACAAATAATTTACCTTTTAGTGTATTGGTTTGGTAAATTCTGGTTTCTATATATCATCATTTTCTCTTGACAACGCAATAAACTTGTTCTGTTGCTATCTTTTGGTCTTCATCTTAGTAAAACACTTCATAAACTGATCTTTTTAGATATGTGAATTCAAGAACTATCTTACAATATGGACAAAAAGAAGCTTGGTATTTTCCTATCCTATCTATATCAGAACATATAGTAATTTCTGTACAATTTCTCAAACCTTTCCCTGTATGGACTACCACTGCATATTAGCATAAAATAAAAATGTATGAGTTTCATCAATTATTTTTTAAAAATTATTTATTTGTGTGTGTGTGTGCGTGTGTGTGTGTGTGTGGCCAGCTCAGCCCACCAGGGGG
>NDGM011252341.1:1619-16144 GCA_002564305.1 Octomys mimax | reverse complement strand
TGTACAGCAATTAACCACTAGGAAGAATGTATGCAGTGTGTTAATTATTGAAACTGTCCCAGCGATTTGATTTGAAACTAACTGCTATTTGTTTATCAATAAAATTATGAAAAAAAAGAAAAAGAAAAAAAATACTACCAAGCCAAATCCAGGAACATATGCAAAAGATTAGATCTCATCATGAAATGGGTAATGAAGAGTTATCCCAGAAGAGGAACTTTGTTTAATATCCAAAAGCCCATTCATGTAGTCATATGAATTGATTAAAGGGGAAAAATGTGCTATGGTCACAACAGCTACAGATGACAAAATCCAAATCCTTTTATAAGTACACTCAACAAGGGCCAGTGAGATAACTCAGTGGACTAAGTGCCTGGTTAAGCAAGCACAGGGACCAGGGCTCAATCCCCCACACCACATGCCCTGCTAGCCTACCCCCAGGTGTGCAGAGCCAGCGGCTGAGCCCCAGTGTGGTGGTGCACGCCTGTAATCCCAGGCTGGGGAGCCTGCAAACAGGAGGATCACTATGCGTCTGACTTATGCAGTTAGATCCTGTACACCCTGTCCTAAATAATATGTAAATAAATAAAGTAAAAATAAAAGACAAGTTTCTCTACCTGATAAAGATAATGAACAAGCTAATTTTATGATTAATGAATAAAGGCTAAATAATGCCTTTTCTCTAAAATAGGGACAAGAATGCCTGCATTCATCTTTTCACCTGAAAAATTAAGTAAGAAAAACAAATTAAAAGCTGCCTTGAGTTGGAGATGACACATCATTAAAACAAGTGAGTTTCAGTGGAACCATACACAGACTGAAAGTGAAAGGTTGGAAGATGATACCGCAGCCTATGCCACTGGGACCCAAGGACAAGCAGGAGTAGCTATATTCATGGCAGACAAATCAAAATTCAAGGTAAAATTAGCAAGACAAAGAAGCCCAACACATATAGGCAAAAGGAACAATCACCCAAGATATGAGAAATTTAAGTACATATACACTGACTATTGGTGTGCTCAGTTTTATAAAATAAACACTACTGAACATAAAGGGACACACACGGCCCAATAAAGTAACAGGGAGGGACTTCAATAGTCCACTTTCCAGACCAAAAACTCAACAAAGAAACATTATAAGTATAGCATAGATAGAACTTAACAGATGTCTACAGAACATTCCATCCAACAACTACAAAATAGCACTCTTCTCAGCAGCTCTTGGAACATACTCCAAAATAGATTGTATTTTAGGCTATAAAGCAAACCTTAACAAATAACAAAACTAAAAGTTTCTGGCATCTTATCAGGTAATAATGAAATAAATTTAGAAATCAACAATGAGAGAAACCACATAAACTATATAAGCTTGGCGATTAAACAATTTGCGCTTGAACAATCAGTGGGAAAACTTAGGGGGAAATTTAAAATTTCCTAGAATCAAATTAAAATAGAAATACAACTTGCAAGAATCTCTGGGATATGGCAAGGGCAGTTATAAGAGGGAAATTTATAGTTAGGAGTGCTTATATCAAAAAGCACATCTCCAATAAATCACCTGATGATACTTCTAAAGGTCCTAGAAACATAGGAACAAGCAGAAATAAAACCTAATAGAAGGAAATAAATAATAAAGATCAGAGCTTTAATTAATAAGATAGAAAATGAAAGAACAATACACAGGATCAATGAAACAAATAGTTGGGTTTTTATTTATTTTTAAAAAGATAAACAGGCGGGGACTGGGGAGATGGCCCAGTGGAATAAGCATTTCCCTGGCAAGCACAAGGGCCTGAGTCCAATCCCTGGTTCTGCAAAAAGAAAGATAAACAGGCCTCCCTGGGGGCCTGGGCTATGGATATATGCTGTCTGATAGTGAAAGAACTTTGGGAGAAGCTGCTGTGCCTCCGCCTGGTGGCTGCAGGCGGAGCTGGAGGCCGAAGACTGGGATGACAAGAGACCACTCAAGGCCGATGATGAACTTAGTCTACCTGGGGAACAACGAGTAATTTGAGACTGTGTGGGGCAGTCTCAAATTACTTTAAAATAGAAATACAACTTGCAAGATGGAGGGGACAATGCAGCCACCTCCTCTTGGGTTGCAGCTGCACCTGGAGCCTGGTGGCTACTAGGGGTGGACATTATGTCATGGGCAATATTAGCAGGCAGAGCCAATTCTACATAGCCCAGATCATCAAGCAAGGCTTTGATAGGAGGCCGGTAGACATGGGGCTGCTGCAACAGGGCCGTCGCCTGGAAGTGGAGACAGAGGTGAAGTGAGAAGCACCCCCAGCTTCCTCTCACCAAAGCTGCTCAACTCAAGCCAGACAGACAGCAACTCCAGAGTCTAAAGAGGCCTAATGAAGAAAACAGGTAATGTGGGTACTTTGAGCACTGGGAGGACAGGAGGGGCCGCTCTCCTCAGCCTCTTACTGAAGCTGAAGAAGACTTTGATGGCACCTTTGTTGCCAACAGCACACATAACTGTGATCTGCACATCATGGTAGCCCAAGACCAGAGTACTAGCTATCCATTCACAATGGAGGGTGATGCATACCTGTGATCAGGAGCCCGTGCCAGCTATGGGGTTAGAAGAGGCCATATGTGTTTTGAAGATCAATGAAGAAATCTCCATGAAGCACCTTCCATCTATAGAGCCACAGCCCTGCTCAGATACCCCCAGGGACCAGCAGCTATACCAAGAACAGCAACACCCCGAGCTCAGGCACAAATACCAGCACTCCCACTATCAGCAGCTACAGCCCTCCACAGCTGAGTTACAACCAGCCGCCCTCCAGCCAGGAAGGTTACAGCCAGGGCTACACAGCCCCACCACCTTTACCTCTACCACCACAACGCAGCCCGCTAGACCCCACCATGGCCTCCCTCTGCACAAACCTAATGCCAACCCAGCTACAGTAGGTATCAGCAGTGTGCTCAACAGAGGAGCCAGTACTATCAGGACCAGAACCAGTAGCCACCATACCATGGAACTATGACCACAGCAGCTTCTCTGGCAGCATACAGGGTGGCACTAGCACACAGCCAGTGCTCCAGATGCTCCTGGAGGCCCCTGTCGGCTTCCTCCACATCTCCCTTTTGACTGAAGAATCCATCTCTCCCTTTATCATCTGGTGAGGCCACAGTGACTGAAGGGAAGACCTTTTCCTGTTCGGTCCTCCCAGCCCTGCTCTGGGCCCACAGTTTCCCAGGCCCTCATGCAGGTGGCTGTTAAGTTCTTCCAGGCGCTGTTTTACTGTCTACATTTTATGATTGAAAACAAAATCAAAAATTTAAATGAAAAATTTAAAAAGCAAAATGCAGAGAGAAAGAGCAGTGATTTTTTTTTGGCAATTATGCTTTATTAGAAATTTTTAGAACTTGTCTGCTTTTAGTGTCAGTCTACCATTGATACTCTGTCAGATAACCATTTCTTTGCTGAGTTTGAGTGAGCAAGAAGAGCCACACCCTCCGCACAACACACACAGAGCCGCAGTCTGTCTTGACCTCACTGTTTATATGAAGTCTCGGCCCCCCGGGACTCTGCACACAAGCTTCTGCGTTCAGTTGAACTGTAATTGCTTTTTGTATCTAAGAGAGTGTGCCTATGAACTTGAAATCTTAAAAAAAGATAAACAAGCCTTAAGCAAACTAACCCGAAGAAGAGAGGATACAAAAAGGATGTTACAGTAGACAACACTGAAATCCTGAGGATTATTAGGTGCTACTTTGAAAACCTATATTGTATTAAATTGAAAAATCCAGAAGAAATAGATAAATTTCTGGAAATATATAGCCTACCAAAATTGAGTAAATAGCATATTAAAAATCTAAATAGATCACTAATAAGCAATGTGATTAAAGCAGTATTCAAAACTCTCCCAACAGAAGGCTAGGAGGTAGTTCGGTGGTCTAAGCGTCTGCCTGGCAAGTGCAAGGACCTGAGTTTGATCCCCAGTACCACATGCCATACAGGCCCCAGAACCCTGGGCATGCCATGCTGGCCCTGAAACCAGGCATGGTGGTGCATGCCTGTAATCCCAGTGTTGGGGAGGCTGAGACAGAAGGATCACTGTGTGTCTGAACTGCATAGCAAGACCCTCTATCAAATAAACAAATGAAAGACAAAAGAAAAAAATTAAAACTCTCTCAACAAAAAGAGCCTAGGGTCAGATGAATTTCAACAGACCTTTAAAAAAGAACTAATACCAATGCTTCTGAAACTAGTCCATGAAACAAGCAGGGAAATAACACTTTCCATTTGCCGTATGAAGCAAACATCACCCTGCTACCAAAACCAGATGAGAACACATTGACAACAACACTAGAAACCAATATTTTCATGCTTATAGATACTAAAATCCTTAATAAAACACAATCCAACAACATATAAAAATATCATGCACTACAATCAAATGAGTTTAATTCTAGGGATCCAAGGACAGCTCAGCACTCACAAATGAGTGAATGTAACACACAACATAAATAGAGCAAGGATAAAAATCACATCATCACAATTAATAAAGAAAAACCTTTGACAAATTCAACATAACTTCATAATAAAACCACTAAGGAACCTACACACTAAAGGATCATTGCTCAATATGGTAAAGGTTATTGCAGTCAGGGTTTGCAAGGGAATGGAGTTAGTACATGGCACATAATTTATAGGATTACCTTATAATATTCATCCAAAAAGCCAAATACAGAGGAGTTCAGGAGCTGTCTGCATGCTAGAGCTCCAAAGAATCTAGCCAAGAGCCTAGACGTGCGGCACTGTCTCACTGGAGGCCCAGAACCCACAACAATGTCTCATGCACTGGGAAGGTTCAAAAGCCGTGGTGCGTAGAACCACAGCCGTCTTCATGACAGTAAGGACCCAAGCCCTTCCAACACTGAGAACAGCTGAGTTCCTGTTAGGAAAGTGTGCGTGACAAGCTTTTCAAGAAAATCAACAGCTCCCCATCTTCCCCTCCAATTCTGCTTTGACACTGTTGGCCACAACCGTCAGGTGGGCCTGCTACACCAGCACCATGCCGACTCAGTGCAGCTGGGAGTTACAAGCTGACCATTAGTCAGGCCACTCCAGCCATGTATGGCAAGCCTACTGCCAACATTATTCAGCATGGGAAAAACTGAAAGCATTTCTTCTAAAACCGAGAATGAGGCCAGGGTGTTCTGTGGGGAGCCACTCAGACTGCTTCAGAGCTCAGGGGCACCCAAGGACACATGAGGATGTGACCCTGCTTATCTAGCACAAGTGCACAGTAGGTACAGTGACGTAACCATGACTGAGCACAGGTAAACATGTATGTGCTGGTTACAGCACTATGTAAGAATGTAAATATGAGATAAGAACCCACATAGGCATTATATGATGAAGATGCGGGTGACTCTTGTGTCCTTGGCTCTGCGCTGTTCCATGCTGCCTCTTATTGTTGCTGATATCACGCATGCATGCATTCTTTAATGTGGGGACTTCACCTGAGAAAATGTCCCTTGGGGTCCCCCAAGTGATATTTCAGCTAAGACACAATGAGGAAAAAAAAGGAATCAAACGGTTATAAGTGGAAAAGGAAAAAGTCAAATTATCCTTGTTTCCTATACTAAGAAGAACTTAAAGACTCCAGCAGAAGCCATCTGGAACTGATAAATAAATTTAGCAATGTAGCAGGATAAAAATTTAACATTAAAAATCAATAGCTTTCCAATACACCAATAATGGACTAGCAGCAAAAGAAATCACAAAAAAAGCAACACTACTCACAATAGCTTCCAAAAAGTATGTAGGGATCAACCTACCCAAGGAATTTATCTTAGTTACTTTTCTCTCATTGCTAAGACAAAGTGCCCAATTCCCAAAGTTAAGGAAGAAAACATTCATTTAGCTCACAGTTTGTAGAGGTTTCAGTCTGCAATCATCTGGCTCCAAGGCAGGGTGGTTTTATAGAGAAGAAAGAGTTCATGGTGGGCAGAAGACAGCAAAATCAACAAATGACCTTAACAGTATCTTTCTGCCCCTTGTATACTCTATGTAGGCAGCTGGAATTAAAGCAGTGCCAAAGCAGTTGGTGAACTGATCACACACCCTTAACCCCAGCATCAAGCACTATAGATTCAACCACTTCTGAAAAAGCCCGATGACCACATAAGGCATTGGTGAGGTGTCTAGACACAAACTATAACAAAGGTGTAAGATTTCTGTAATAAAAACTTCAGGGCAACTAAAGAAATTGAAGATACTGTAATATGCAAAATCCTCCCATGTTTATAGATTGACAAAGCTAATACTGTTTAAATGAATGAATTACCAAAATCAATCTACAGCTTGAATTGAATGCAGTCCTCAACAAAATACCAATTGTGTTCTCCACAGAACTAAGAAAAACAATCCTAATTGACACCCAGGGTAGACAAAGCAATCATAAGCAAAATGAGTAAAAGGCTCAAAGTGCCACGGTATCTGATCTTACATTATACTACATAGACATGGTAACAAAGCAGCATGCTACTGGCACAAGCAGACACACAGACCAGTGGTACAGAATAGAAGAAACAGAAACAAAGCCAAACAACTTTAGCTGTCTGATTCTGGATAAAGAAACTAGAAATACACATTGGAGAAAAGACAGCTTAAAGCAAATGGTGCCCGGAAGACTGAATATGTACTTTCAAAACATTGAAATTTGATCCTTATCGCTCGTCCTATGTGAAAATCAATTCAAAACAGGTCAAAGATCTAGGTAGAAGACTTGAAACTTTGAAACTGACAAAAGAAGGGGAACGCTTGAAACTGTAGGCACAAGCAAAGACCCCCTGAAGAAGACTGCACTAGCCCAGGAAATAATATCAAGAAGCAACAAATGAGGAACAACTACTTTGAAGACAACAATATGCAATATAACAACAATTGTTAAATTCCTATCATCTTGTTTTTTTGAAATTCTGTATTGTTTCTAATTTTTAAATTATTTTTATTATCTTTCAAATAAAAGAAAGCAAATGAGACTACATTAAATCAAAATGCTTCTGCACAGCAAGAGAAGCAATTAATACAGTGAAGAGCTAGCCTATAGAATGGGAGAAAACCTTTGCAGCTACTCTTCTGACAGAACATTCATACCTAGAAGATATAAAGAACTCAATAAACAGCACTGAAACACAAATGTCCAGTCAATAAATGGGCAAGTAAATTGAACAGACACTTCTCAAAAGAATTACAAATGGCCAATAAGTATAGGGAAAGATGCCTAACGTCTTTAGTCATCAGGGAACTGTAAATCAAAACAACTCAGATTTTATCTCTCTCCAGCCTAAACAGTTATCATCAAGAATGTAAAAAATAATAATCATTGGACACGGGTTCAGGGAAGAAAGAAAAGTTTACAGCTGTTTATGGAAAGGAAAATGAGTGCAGCCACTATGGAAATTACTTTGAAAGAACCTCAAAAGCCTAGAATTAGAAACGCCATTTGTTCTAACCATGCCATTCTTTGGTATATACCCAAAGGAATTAAAGTCAGTATTCTGTGGCACAGTTCACAATGACCAAGGTGTGGAACCTGCCTCTACGCACCTCAACAGATGAATGGATGATGAATGTCATCTATGCATACGAAGCCATAAAGAAGACCAAAATTTCATCACCTGCAGAAAAATGGATGGATCTGGAAATCATTATGTTGATCTAAACAAGAAAGACAAATATTGCACGTTTTCTCTAATATGTAGAATATAAAAACATGAAGAGGAAGTAGAAGAGAAATTTTGTCTAAATTTAAAAATCTTTTCTTCAAAATACATTGTTAAGAGAAATAAAACACAAGCATCAGACTGGAGAAATAAACCATATATATGATAAAGAAGGTATAGCCAAATATATGAGGAGCCCTCAAAACTGAAAGACTAGGAACAGCTCAATTGTAAAAACTCTGGTGAAAGGAAAAAAGACACTTCACTGAGGAATGCATATGAATACTTACTAAGCACCTGAAGAGATGGCAGTCATTGATCATTGGAGAAATGAAAATTAAATCCAAAATGTCATATAACTACACAGTCACCAGGATGGCTAAAATAAAAAAGACTGATCGCTTTGACATTCTCATGCACAACTGTGGAACTGTGAAATGGCATAAGCATGTGGGAGAACAGTTTGACAGTTTGCTAAAAAGTTGAAAACAAACATCTATGATACAATTTAGCCATCCCACTCCTAGATATTTATCTGAGTGAAAACACATGTTCACACAATGACTTGTACACAAATGTTCATAACAGCTTTATTTCTCATCTAAAACTGAAAGCTTTACAGATGTCCATTGGCAGATGAATGGATAAACAAACTGTGTTACAGTCATGCAATCAGCATACAATAATACTCAGCAATGAAAAAGCAATGGAAATGAACAACCTATTGATTGATATGCTCCATGTGGATGACACTTAAAATAGTTATGCTGAGTGAAAAAACCCAGGCCAAAAGTTGTACATACTGAATGATTCCATTTGCATAATATAGAATGTTCAAGTCAATCTATAGTGACAGAAAGCAAGGCATGGTTACATAGGATCAGGAACTAGGGAGGAGTGGGAGTGGGGGACTACCAAGAAGCACAGGGAATATCTGGGGATGAAGAGTATGCTCACTACCTTTATTACAACGATGATTTCCTGGATGCATGCATGTATCAAAACTTGCCGAATTGTGTACTTCAGATATGTGCAGTTTATGGTATGTCAAGGAATAAAAAAGCATAAACTTTGGTTGCAACAGGTCACATAGTCTAGTCCTAGCTTTGGTCAACTGTGGAAACTGCTCTACTGGCCAGGCTTATACGATGAGAAAACTTTAATGAACACTTATTTTCTTCCTAGAAAAGGTCAAGCTGCTTTCACCGGCATTATGTCATTTAAGCCTTGTAGCAAATTTCCAAGGAAAGTGACCTTAGGAGTAAAAGAACTCTTCCTGTAATAGACTTCAGTTTTCAAAGCCTACAGAGTGATCAGTGTAGGTGAAGCCACGCTTGCTCAGATGCTAACTGTTCATGTAGTAGGGCCTAGGACAGAAAATCCAGTGAGGAGATGGCTTTGGTGGGACTGTTGTTCACTTTATAACAGCACTGGAAAACTAAGCCCCTTTTGTTTTAGTGCATTATCATTTTGAGAATCTTACAAATTCCTCTGCCATCCCCAAAGATCTGCTGCAAAGGTATTTTTGGCTTGCTACCATTGTCACCAGCGGCAGATGACTTCCCACAATGCCATTCTAAGGAGGCGTCACAGGGCAGGAGAGGTGGGCAGTGCTCTCCCACTGCTGCAGCGTATTTACCCCCAACAGAGAGGCACGTGGATCTATTTGGTGATAGCGGAAGTCACTAGCTTGATACTCGGATGAGGAAGCAACCAGAAAACCCCCAGAAATACTGGCTTAGAAAGACAAAGTAAAAGATGGAATGTACGCCTCACAAACTAAGTAATGGTTTGAAGCAGGTGGAACTTCCCCTTCAGCTGGGCCAAGACAGAGAATCTCAGAATGTTTTCTTTAATTGGGAACAAAACTCAGGATCTCATGACTTGTGCCACTGAGCTACACCCCAAGGCCCTCAGCATGTGCTTATGAATGCTGGGAAGTTGTATAGCCTGAGCAGAAAAGTGACCTGAGTGACCTGAGTTCATCCAAGTGACCATGGGTGGGAGTGATAAGCCCACCATTTCCCTATGGACTTAGTATCAGAATGGGGAACCATCTTGTCACTGGAGTTCTGGAGCACTGGGGACTCCTTCTAAGGATTCTTTCTAGGGTATTTTTGTTGTTGTTCTGAACAAAAAAGTGGATAAGACAAGTATAAAAGGGAGCAAAGTTTTACATTTATTAAAAGTAGGGAGGGGTTGGGGATATAGCTCAGTGGCTTAAGCACCTGCCTGGCAAGCAAGAGGTCCATACACACACACACACACACAACCACATGGGAATTAAAAGTAAGGAAATAAAAGAAACATACTCTGTAGAACAAGTACAGGTCAGTTAAAGGTAGGAAACGAAGTATACTCTACATACAGCATGAGCGGGCCACTGAGAAAGAGAGAACACAGTGACCAGGAGCTCAATGGTGCCTGCCGTTTATATCTTGTGCCTCCCCAAGCTGACATGAGATCTCAGTTATCCTGCCCTGATTTCTTGCCAGAACAACTGATGACAGTGTTTTCTATCAGTCCCAATCACGAGACTGTGTGAACTGCTCTGCACATGCGTCCTAGACTCCTGTAATTGACATGGCATGCCCGTTTCCCAGCCAGTTTGCCACAGCATAATCTCCTGCCCACTTACCCTTGAGAGGCACAATGCCCAGTAACAATCTTACAAGCCCCCTTTGCTGCCACCGCAAAAGGCTGGATGGGGGATGGAATTAGACAGTGCTGGGCCAAGGATCCATCTTACAGAATTCTTTCAGTGGGTGTTGAGAGAGAACAGAGACTTCCACATTTTTATGTGCCCATGACGCTTCTTTCTAAGGAGGTGGTGAGCACCCTCTTTGAGAATCAGCTTGGGGCCAGGAAAACGGTGACTGTGACACAGAAAAACTAAAATCTGGAAGGAAAGGGAAGCAGGACACCAGACTCCAGGCTGAGACATTCTCCATGTAGTAGCTGCACAACATGAGACCTACCCAACAAGCACATTCTGTCAGGCAGAGGGATTTGAAAAATAACCTCATACTTTGGGAGGCTGAGGCAGGAGCATCGCAAGTTGACGTCCTGCCTCAGCAGTGTAGCAAGACACCATCTCAAAATTAAATAATTAAATAAATGAGATAAAGATACATGTCAGTGGCACAGCCCCTATGGGTTTGATCCCTAGTACACACACACACACACACACACACACACACACACACACACACAGACAGAGAGAGAGAGCAAAAAAATAAAGATGGTTTGAACACTGTGAAAGAAAGAGTGCAGTCCTCAGAGGCTTCGTTGGGGAAGGGATCTGGGCCTGGAAGCACTGCTGTAGAGACAGGCAGAAGGCTGAGAACTCCCATCTTCTCAACCCAGTGCAGACCCTCTGTGCAAAACTACCTCTGTCCTGCTCAGAGGCATTCGAAGTAATGAAGATCTAGCCAGCCATGCCACCACAAGGAGCTTCTGGTGATATCTAGAACATTAGCCCACAAATCAGCCTGCCCACAAACCATACAAGCAACATGCAGACAACCCAGTCTTCCTGTGGTCTCATTCCCAGATGTGGAAAAGGTTGAGGTACCAAGTGTTGTTCAGTCCCATCACTGACAATCTTGCTCCAGCACTCATTGGTAGCCACAGCTGGCTGAAGCTTAGCCTACAGAATGCCCTACATGGTTTCTCCTTCTGAGACAGAGACAGAGAAGGAGAAACCTGGACTATAGTTAATTTCCATGACACCATATATCAAACACTGTCCTATATTGAAGTCCCAGGCAAATAATTGTCTCCAATAAAGAATATTGGACCTCTGTGTGTGTGTGTGTGTGTGTGTGTGTGTGTGTGCGTGTGTGTGTGTGTGTGTAAATGAGTATTAGCTATCCTTTTTGCTTCTCCAGTCTTCTTCCTTGTTTTATCACATTTGCCACATTAAGAGTTATTTCATAATACTGACTTTATTTTAGTTGTTACTTTATTAATTGGATCCAATCTCCCCATCACTTCTCTCACTTTCTATGTATATTCCCTTGTCCTGCTTTCTTCCTTTTTCCTCATATACTCTGAAGTCTCTCTTTTGTCTTCCTTATTTCTTGTTTATAAAGATTATGATTAGTGTTAACTTTTTCCTATCCTATTGTACAGTACTACTCTCCCTTTCTCTTCCTGAACTAGTTAAATAATACGTAACACTTGAAACAAGTTTTAATTATATGTGGCTATATGGTTGGTTCTTTAGCTGTTTGTATTAACTAGTAGCTACTCTCTACTTGCAAAGCAATGCTAAGGATTGAGTCTAGTACTTAGAATAGGCTCAGTGGGTCCTTTCATGGTGAAAGACACTCATAGACTTGGGCATATCACAAAGAAAACATGTCTAAAAAGACTTCCACACAACCACTGTAGAAATATCCATCCCAACTGATCTGCCGACTTTAACACAAATACACATGAATCATGAGTAAACATGGCAACAAGATGCCTCCAAAAATCCATAGGTCCTCAAAACCTGGACTCTAAGATATAGTGATGTGGGTCACTCAATAAGTCAGGGGAGAAATTTTTAAAATTCATAGAATGAAAGAAAAATGGAAGAACAACATACAAGAATTTATGGGACACAATGAAAGCAATTATTGGGAAAGCTTAAAGCAATGAGCCCCCACATGAGCAAAACAGTGATCCCAAGCAAGTAGCTTCACGACATACCTCAATGTCCTAGAAAAACAAAAGCAGACCAGCCCTCAAATCAATTCTGAAAATGTAACTCATCACATTCAACCAATCTGGTTTCATCCCTGGAATATAAAAATGGTTCAACATTAACAAATATATTAATAAATTGATTAATGTATATATAACAGTACAAACACAGAATCAAGGATATAAATTACATGATCATTTCAATAAATGCAGGAAAATGTTTGACAAAAGTCAATGTCACTTCATAATAAAATATTCTAAAGAAAATAGTTATAGGAGCATCTTTCCTCAAATTGATGAAAGCCATCTATGACAAACCCATAATAAACAGCATCCTGAATGGGGAAAAATTAAAAGCATTTTCTGGAAAACCAGGAAGAAGACAAGAGTGGCTATTCTCACAACTCCTGCCTGCAATGGTACATGAAACTTTAGCCAGAGTAATTAGGCAAGTGAAACAAATAAAAAAAATATAGTGATAGGAAAGGAAAAAATCAAATTACCCCTGTTTGGAGATGTGACCTTTTACATGAAAGACCCTGAAAGCTCTATCAGAAGACACTTAGACCTTGCAAACTAATTCAGCAAAGTGGCGGGACACAAAATGAATACACACAAAACATAGCTTTCTTATTGACCGACAATGAATATGTCAAGAAAGAAATCAGAAAAAACAATTCTATTCCCAATTGTTTAAAAAGCAAAAACCCTAGAAATCAGCCTAAACAAGGATGTCAAAGAACTCTATAATAAAAATGATAGAACACAATAAAAATGATTGAAAAATGAACTGAGGACACTAGAAGTGTCTCGAGTCAAAGAAAATTATTATCTGTTAATCTGAGCAACAGATTTGACAATAAATATAGATAATGTATCAAACATTGTTAATCAGTTACTCTTGTTTTAAAAATCTGTAACATAAAGGCCAGCCAAATAGTTCAGTGGATTAAAGCACCTGCAAGCAGGTGCAGGGGCCAGGGATTTGATCCCTGGGTCTGCCCTGCTGGCCGCTCCCCCGGGATGTGCTGAGATGGCAATTGAAACTGGGTGTGGTGGCGCGTGCCTGTAATCCCAGCTCTTGGTAGGTTGTAAACAGGTGGATCACTATGAGTCCGATGTAGTAGTGAGACCCTGAACACCCTGTAGACCCTTCCCTAATATACCAAAAAAAAAAAAATCTGTGTTATATATTGTTGTATGTTACCCTGTTTCCATCTTTGGTTCTTGCTTTTTGTTTTTACTCTTCAAAATACAATTTAAATTTAATTAAATTTAAAAAAAGAATTAATCGGCTGGGAGCAGGAGAGCGCAACGGCCGGGGTTCGATGCCCGGTGTGCTGTGCCAGCCCCGAAGCAATTGAGACTGGGTGTGATGGCACACACCTGTAATCCCACCACTTGAGTGGCTGAAAACAGGAGAATCACTATAAGTCCAATCTCTGTAGTCAGACCCTGTACACCCTATAGACCCTGTCCTAATTTCATAAAAAAGAATTAATCATGTTAAAATGGCCATATTACCAAAAGCAACCTAGAGATTCACTGCAATCCCCACCAAAATACCATTGCCCTTCTTCAGAAAACTAAGAAAAAAGCTAAAATTTGTATGAAAATATACAAAAAACTCAATTGCCAAGCCAATCCTGGGCAAGAACGACAATGTCAGGGGTACCACAGTACTTGATTTCAAAATAAACTACAGAACCATCATAAGAAAACCAGCATTGAGCTGACACAAAGAAAAACAGAGACCAAAAAAGTAGAATGAAAAATGCAACACAAACGCACATGTCTATTGTGATCGGATGTACAACAAAGGGGGGAACACACGCGCACGCGTGCACGCGCACACACACACACACACACACACATTGGGGGAAAGATAAGCACATAAGACAAATGGTCTTGGGAAAACTGGCTGTCCCCTTGCAAAAGACCGAAACTATATTCCTATCACTTATCCCATACTAAAATCAGAATGGACTGAAGACCAAAGTGTAGGGCCGGGGACATAGCTCAGTGACATAAACACCTTCCTGGCAAGTGTAAGGTCCTGAGTTTCAATCTCTGGTACAGCAAAAAAGAAAGAGAGAGAGAGAGAGAGAGAGAGAGAGAGAGAGAGAGAGAGAGAGAGAGAGA
>NDGM011252338.1:0-12300 GCA_002564305.1 Octomys mimax | reverse complement strand
CACACACACACACACACACACACATAAATAAATAAGAAAATGTAGTGTTTACACACAAAAAATACTACTCTGCCATAAAGAATAGTTGAGTTGTTTGTAGAAAAATACATGGCTCTTATGGTCATAGTGTTAGGTGAAATAAATCGGACACACAAGTTTAAATAGTGAATGGCTTCACCTTCATGAGAAACCAAAGTATAGATACAGTGCAAAATAAAGGACAGATAGTGGGGAGTAGGGAGACCTTTTACAAATGGGAATAGGAATCAAGATGGAGGGGGCAGCAAAGGTAGAGAAAAGGGATGTTCTTTAAAGACACACTCAAAGAAACATGGAAATAAAGCTCTTACAAATGAGAAGGAGATCAAGAGTTGGACAGAGCAGGGAGGGATGGGAAGAGAAGGGAACAAAGATAAATTAAGATGTGTCATGTCCACCCCAACCCCACAGCGAATACAAACATTATGAACGACAAACATCTACTAATAAAAACAAAGAAACGAAAAGAAAAATAAGAAGTTGTCTGCATAAACTGGAAAAAAAATCTGGTAGAATCTTACATGTTTCTGTCAAGACTTTTTTCAAATCTTATTTTGTTGAATAGAATATCAAAGCCAACCTCTATGGCATCCAGAGCATCCTGCACTCCGCCCCTGTGGACTCTGAGGTCTCAGCCCCTCCCTCCCACTGACCACACATGACCCACGTGGTCTTCTCTGACAACCATCCTGACTTTTATGCCACCTAAAACTATCCCAGGACCAGGGACTCAGGGTCATGGAAAGGAAAAAGTAGTATTCAAAAGCTTTTAAGAGTCCCAAGAGGTGGACTAAGCACTTGCTTAGGCAAGAGCAGGGACCAGGGTTCAATGCCCGTCCCCTACGCCAACCTCGCTCCCAGGACGAGCTGAGCTGGTGAATGAGTCCTTCGCCTCACTGGCATAGACTTTCTAGCTTCCACCATTTGGGATCTTCCAAAGGGCCTGCATGAGACCTTCTCTTGGGCTCTAGGCCTCCAATTGGACTTGCAGGAGGCATTGTTATAAGGTCTAGCTCTTCAGCTGGACTGTGCAAGATACTAGCATCCAGGCCCTCAGCTCGATTCTTTGGTCTTTAGTGTAGGTTTCCTGCACTCACTGTAAATGGTTCTTTTGGTGACTGCAAATCATCTTATAAAATGTGTCCTGTATGGTACCGTTCCCCTTGCCAAAACCCCCAAACCATGACACACCCCATCAGCAGAGCCCAGCTCATCAAAGATTCAGAGTCCTTCCATGGCTCCTAGCCTGCACAGCCAGGCTTCAGGGATGAGGGCCAGCTGCTCTGTCTTCATCTAAAGATGAGGAATTTTTCCCTCCCCTGTGTAAACAACAGGTTGTTTTCCAAATCCTTAACTCAATGTCAAGCCTCAACTGAGAAGAAAAAACAAAAAAAAGCATTCTGGCACAAAATATTAAGAATTCAGCAAATGAGTCTCAAAAACATAAGCCCCCAGTTTCTGTGCTCTGGAGCAACATTTTAGGCCCCTATATAAACCTTGGCCTTGGCCAGGAGTGATCAGAAGCCGGTGGCTGGGGGCTTCGCAGTACAGCAGCTGCTGTTGATGCTACTAACAGTGCATCTTAGCTGTCGGCGCAGCTCCTGCTTTCACAGCTGCCAATAGACTGGCAGCAAGGCGGAAAGCAAAGACCAAAATCAGATATTAGTGAATATCTTAGATGTTAGTGAAGCCAAAATCAGATATACACATCCATATAGAAATATAGATATCGATATCAATATCGATATAGATATGTGAATAACTTCCTTAGTCTTCCAGTTCGCCTTCCACAAACACAGCCTCAAATAAACCTCATAGTTCCTTGATCTCTCCAGTGTGCAAACAATGGAACAGGAGTTTGTAGAAGTCATTGACTTAAAGATAGGGTATAACTTAGGTGTAGAACACTTGCCCCGGGTTGGATTCCCAAGTTTAAAACAGATAGATAGATAGATAGATAGATAGATAGATAGATAGATAGATAGATAGATGGTATATATCATATAACCACTCTTCTCTCTCATGTCTAATTTTATTTTTTATGTGTTTAGTACAGGGTCTCGCTGTGTAGATTGGACTCGTGATCTGCCTGTATTCAGCCTCCCAAGCGCTGGCCTTATAGGCGCGTGCCTCCATGCCCAGTCTCAATCGCTGTCTCAGCGTGCCCTGGGGACGCAGCCAGCACAGCACACCAGAGATGGAAACCCGGCTGCTGCGCTCTGCCTAAGCAGGCTCTTTAGTCTGCTGAGCTATCTGGCCAGCCCCCTCACATCTAATGTGATGACGATTTGGCAGCACTCCCAGTCCTACGTCTAATGGGTATTGGCCACCGATTTACTCTTTAAAAGCCAGAATCTTCACTTCTGGATGCTTTACAGCTATGAGGGCACAAGAGCACGAGAACTGCAATTTTATCTGAAGGAATCGTGAGTTGAAAGGTTCTGCACTGATAAAACCAGATGGAAGTTAAGTAGGTCGTTTATTATATTCATTTGTATTAAACTTTCAGAAGAAACCTCCGCCGGACCACTTCCCTGACCACTACTATAGCGACTGATAACATCACAACCCACAGCAGAGCTTGCAAAAAGTAGTATCTCACAGGCTAGGAACATAACTCAGTGGCACAGCGCTGGCAAGCATGAGGTCGCAAGTTTGATTCCTGATATGAACAGAAAAAAATCTCACTGATCCGTTTTTATGTAACTAAGTGAAATGAAATTCTCACAGCCCGCATCTCGCGAGACCCAGTGTCTATAACCTGGGCGGGTCTCCAAGGCTGTGTGCCCGGGACAATTCACATGGAAATGCCAGCTCTATCCTTGCTTGACCCAACAGACCCTCTGTGTTTGTGAGCACAACACAGGCACAAATGTTACTTTAAGTTCTTTTTTGTTTAAATGTATGAATTTGGCACAGGGTCTCTCTACGCAGCTCCAACTCACAGTGATCCTTCTGTCTCAGCCTCCCCAGTGCCGGGCTTACAGGCACGCGTCACCACGCCCAGTTTCAGTGGCCAGTTCGGTAGGGCCAGGGCAGGCCTGGCAAGGCACTGGGTCCCAGGGATTGAACCTGGGTCCTTGTGCTTGCCAGGCAGGTCCTTAGACCACTAAGCTATCTCCCCTGCCTATTTTACATGCTTGACAGGATCCATTCCATATGGACCCAAATCGGCTTCCCCTGCACATTTCCCCGCTCCATCCTCTTCTGCCTCAATGTGAATATTATCATGAAGCCCCTTCTGTTTGTCTGGACCACGCAGAGCCCAGCTACAAGAGGACAGCGCACTAAGAGTAGCAGCCTGGAGGTACACACGAGAGGGAATGCATCTAGACAACAACTTCAGAACATGCTCAGAAATAAAAACTCAAACTGCAGGTGCTGCTCAGGAACTTCACTCAGAAAACTCCATTTGGGGCAATACTAAAATCATTTATCCAATGGTTCAAATAGTTGAGGCAGGAAGATCACAAATTTGAGCCTACCCTGCACAATCAACATAGAAGATTTAAAATGGCTCATTGTGAAAGTACTGGGTTTAATTCCCAGTACTGAAAAAAGTTGCCATCAGAGGCCAAAGAAGTCTCCCCAGTTTTGCCTACGCTAGGCACCCTTGATGGTTTTCACAGTCTAAATGCGAACTGAAAACACATTGTAGCCAGCACATTTTTTAAAAAAATTTTAAATTCATGCATATTGTCATAGAAATGAAATCCATATGCCTATAAAAATTCATTTACACTTTACACTTCAGAATGTGTGACAGTCTTTTTATAAATCTTTTAATGTCTTTATTTACTTTTTTGAAGCATCCGGTTTGTGAGAATCAACTCTAAATACTTGGGAATCAGAACCAAACTGCCATATTCCATTAATGCGCAGCCTCACACATGACTGATAAGGCTGCCAGCATGTGGCACGCACTTGTGGGCCACCTCTGGAACAAGGAGCATGGTACCAGTAGGACACAGACCCTGCGGCCACTTGTGAATGTTTTGGGGTTGGTTGGTTTGCCTTGCTGGGGTTTGACCAGGGCCTCACATGTGCTAGGCAGTGCTCCACCACCGGGCTACAGATCCATCCTGCTTGAATGTCTTTATAATACAGAATTCTGTAGCTATCTTTTATGTTGTAGGTTGTCTCAAATTTGGGTTATGCCTATGTGTATGTGTGTGCATGCGTGTGTATATGTATGTGTATGTGCATGTATGTGTGTGTGCGTGCATCTATGTATGTGTTTAAGCCTTTGACATTTATGGGCACCTGAGGAAGACTGGGCATTTCCTCTCCTGATTGTCCTAAAAGTCTGATCCAGTCTTTCACAGGGGAAGATTTTAAATGTAACACCTCTGGCAGGTGCTGAGCAGAAGGCTCTGTGCTGCCTCTGGGTGTCCCCTGCATCAGGAATGGAGTCAGGGATAGGGTGGCTTGGTCTTAACAAAGGCACTGACTGACAAGACCCCAGCTGAAGCCCAACGTGGCTGCCTCTAATCAGCACACCAGTTTGCAGCTCTGTAGGGGTGATCCTGAGCATGGCTACCCAAAATGGGTCTCAGTGGGCTTTGCCACACACAGTCTACTTCCACGCAGCAGTGATTGCTCCCTACCGCCCTCCACTCTGCATGGGCCTTGGCATTAAACCGTCATGTCCTCCTTAGGTCTGCTCAGTGTCTGCAGCTGCTGGAGCAGGTTCATTAGCATCCCTTTGGGCTCTGGATCATCCCCAAACCTAACACAGCACTCATGGTCTTCAGGGAAGTGACATGAATTAGGTCACCAGTAGGTACCAATGTGCAAAGAAAAATCAGCGAATGATAGTAACTAATCAGAGCTGAGCATGACCCAAGGCAAGGATCTACTCTTTACACATACTCTTCAATCAAATCTTCCAGACAGGGAGGCACCATTCCCATCAAGCAGATATGGAGACTGAGGCTGAACATTCTGTCTAAGCTTGCCCCAGCTGACACAACAGATAAGTGGTAAAACTGAGACATAACCCAGCCAGTTCTGCTGATTTTAGCCACTGAGTTCACCCACACGGCTTCCTGCAAGGCCAGGGCTCCTCCACTTGGAGGTCTCAGCTTAATACCTGCAGAAGACGCATGGCAGACATGAGAGGCTCCTTTTCTCTTTACCTAAGCAGTCTGCACTCTTTGTCTTTCTGTTCATGAGCTCCCTGGGTCTGGTCCTAAAATAACAGAAAAGTGACTAGACTGTCATTTTCTAACTTTTTGCTGCCTCTGTAATCTATCATCCTTTATGGAACAATTGTGACTTTAAATGATTATATATGTCCATGGATTGCTAAAAGGGGACAAGTTTCTTAAAGTTGGAGAACCTCACACCCAACCGATCCAAAAAATATCAAATCTTTACCAATATAGATGAAATTCATTTCCATTTCAAAACTGGCACTTTACATCAAGTTGCTTTGAAGACTCATGTTGTACTTCCTGAATTCAAAAACTTGCATCTATATATCAACATATCAGAGACAAAGTTACCAGTGAAATCTAGCTCTGAGTTGCTGTTGACATCAAAATTAATTTATCTGATGCTTCCCAGAAGAATGAACTGAGAAGATCCATTATTTCACCACAGGTCCAAGCTTCTGGCTATCAATACCAATAGTAATAATGTCAACAGTCACCAAAAAGAAGCAGTCCTGGTCAAAGAAGATGTTCACAGCTGGAAAAGTTATCGCTTTCCCCGATGATGGATCTCTCTGTATTCTGTATTATCTTTTTTAACCTTCATGAACAATGTGTGCTCCCCCTGGTGGCTGTAGTGATGTCTTTGGCAGTCGAGACAGAGCAAATTCTAGCACAACTCATTTCTTCCAACATCAAATTGAACAAATTTCCTATGGCAACTCAGCTTTCCAAAAAATTGGTTTCCTTCAATTCATCAAACCCCCTGTTTGTTTTTTATCCAAGAGATTCATTGTGAACTCTAAACCATCTAGTTACCTAAAGAATTTTGTCTCGTTCTTTGTTGTTTTGGATAAAAGAAAATCTTACAAAGCTTAAACCACACCCACCAGCAATAGGCAGAAACTCTTGGAATTGAAAATCATGTAATATATATATATATATATATATATATATATATATATAAAAGACACTGGAGGTGATCCATCGAGTCAATATAGTATGCTAGCAAAAAAGGAAATAAAATGTTACAGGATGGAAATGTAATTTAATAGCTGAGTGAACACTTGATCAGCTTATTTCATCCTTTGCAAGAAAAAGGGAGAGTCAGGCAAGCCAGGTGGTTAAATTGTAATACAGTCGAAATTCTATCACCCGTGAAAACTGTCATTGGGATTCTACTTTTGGATCTGGCCGACATAGAAACAGATGTGTGTCTCAATGCAAATCGCAGGCCACATCTCCTGGAGCAAAACTTACAGTGAGACGGGAATTTTAACTGGTTTCAACTCCGAAGAAGGGACCAGACTCAATTGACTATAATTGTTCCAACTGTTTAGAATTCCCAAGTTGGACTGGGGCTAAATGTGTGGTTCTCATTTTGTGGCCTTGAAAAAGAAGACAGTAGGATTCCTCCATGTTCTGCCCTTAAAAAAGGAAAGAAAAACAAAAATTCCAAAAACGGGGGGGGGGAGAGGATTTTAAGTTGAATTACAAAGGTTTGGCCAGAAATGTCTCAGCCACAGGACATTTCTTCAGTGGAGAAGGGTATGGTTCAGACAGAAAGGTCAAGGTGAAGCCTAAGTAGCATTTTGTGCATAATTCTTGCCTGTTATAAGAAGTGAATTGACTGTTTCACATTACAGGAGCCAATGATGCACAGCCCCTTCGACTGAGCCCCTCAGCACATTCACCAGAGCCTCCACTGGTATCCTCCGGCATGAAGCAGAGCGGGTAGGACTTCTTCTAAAAGGAAAACCAGGCAGGGTAATTCAAGTGAGCGAAGCCGATGATGGAAATATGCAGTGTGCTTTACCCGGACCACAGCTCAATTAAACAAATCCCGATCTCCTTACCAGAGACCAGAGACTAGCATACGGGGAAACATAGCTGTCAGGGAGCAGGTCACTGCCAGGAGGTCAATTCCATAGGGATTTCTGTGAATCCGGGGAAGTAAAAGGAACGCTTGTACCAGTATCTCACATTTTAATTCATCTGTGTCCACAGTTCTCCAGAGTTCCTTCTCATTCCTCTGATCCCATCTGTCTCCTACCCCAAAGAGAAGAAAACTGCCTTCCGGGGCCTCTTGTAGTTTCCAACCTTCAGTAATTTGCAGCAAGTTCACAAAAGGCAAGTATGGTGGCCTAAGCCTATAATCCCTGGTACTCAGCAGACTGAAGCAGGACTTCAAGTTCAAAGCCAGCCTAAACAATTTAACAAGATCCTGTCTCAAAATAAAAATCAGAAGTACTGGGGAGGTAGCTCAGAGCAAGAGCCCTGGGTTACTGCTCAGCGCTGCTAAAAAGCAATGAAGAGAAAAGAAAAGTCACAATGCCCTTGAGAAGGACAGAGCCCTGTCTCTTGTCCCTCTAGGCGCCTTTCTTTATTTTGCTTTCCCTCCTTGCCAAAGAGCAGCCACCTCTCCCAGGGAAGTTATTACAGTGCACTCTGAGGACTTCCTCCCACAAGGAAGATGACAAAATCCCACCTGTATTCATTTAGAGCACGGCGCTGCCCTCTTTGCAAACAGTGCTGTTAACAGAGCCTTATTGCTATGCATCCATGAATGGACACAGCAGTGGGACAGAGCCCTGAAGTGCGGGCCACGCCCCTGTGCCCACATGGCCCTGCATTGCACACTTAGCTCAGCACACAGTCACACTGAGTGTCTTGCGTGACCAAACCAAAGGGCTCAGGACACGGTCCTGTGCTCACATTTAGGGCAGACAAGCGAGGGGCGTGAGGGAGGGGGGACTTGAACTTTCTGAAATTTTGATGTCTCAGTACTGCTTGAGAATTTTAGTAATGGACACTGCTCCTTCTCATTCTCTCCAAGCCATCAGAGCTAGCTGAGTGCCTCTCTATTTTCTTTGGGGTATGTCTATATTTTTAAAAAATTATTTTTTTAGTCTAGAAATAAAAGACAGGTGCTAGTGTAAAGACAAATGACCTCTGAGGCATGCTTCACAAATTTAACAGTGTGCCTGGGTCAGGATGAACCTGCAGCCCCTGGGCCCATTCACACGTATGACGCCATCACTCAGTAAGAGCTTTCGAAAAATGTTTTCATGGTAAGTCTCTCAGCACCCTTAGAAATGATTCCTCTAACCTGCGCGCGTATGTGTGCATGTGTGTGGTACTGGGTTGAGGACCCAGGGCCTGTCTTGCATATACTAGACAAGCACTGTAGCACTGAGCTACACCCTAGCTACATAAAACCATTCCAGCGAGCAGAAGCAGCCCCGGCACCAGCGTGCTAGCTGCAGAGGATGCACAGAGGCTCAGGCAGGCCCTGGTTGCAGGCGGCGGAACCCAACTTTCAGTCAGGCTCGATATAACTCTGCATGGCCTCCGGATCTCACACTGCTGGACTGTGGCTCACAGCCACCTGTCCTCAGAGCCACACAATTCTGAAAGACTCGCCTGTAGCTATGGGACATGGGAACAACAGGGGACAGACCTGAAAAGCACCCCCCTCCCACTGCAGGTGGCACTTGGAACGCAGGCATCTTCACCCTGGACTGCGTTTTCCAGGTCTGCTCCCCCTTAACCATAGAAGTCTGAACACAGAAGGGGAAGGTAACCAGACAACTCCAAGACACAGCTGGTGGTGAAACACTCCCCCAACACATCCACCCACTCCTCTCACCAGGGTACAGTGCTTCTTCCTGGCTGACACCTGCCGTTGCTTCTCCAGCAGCAAGGGTAGACACATAAGAATCCACAAGCATGCAGGAACATGACAAGATCACCCAAGCACGTGAGACAAGTTGGACTGTTCACATTTTACTCCTGTGGACACCATAGTCAGCTTCTGTGCAGAGTGCGCTGACACAAAGACAGCTGCCATGTCCCCACCCTGTGTGCATGGTCCCGACAGGAAACAACCTCTACTCTCAGCTCCTAGCTATGGTGTAGAACTTGTGTTTTTAAGACAAGAGACTGAAAACCTGAGGAGAAAAATCTCTTTGGCAAAGCAGTCTGTTTCATCACTGGTGGCTTCAACTGGGCAGAGCTGTGGTAGGAAACACGTCCCATGGATTCTCTGGATGGCTCCAAACTCCACTTGCAAGCAGTAACATCCATGCGTCCATCTGAAATCTCTTCCATCAGTTTTACAGAGCCAAAACATGCAAAGAAATCAATCACCCAGGAACTCCTTTGTAGTTCAAACCGCCTACATTATTCGGTAACCTGAGAGTTTCCTTTAGCTTGCAGAATCTGAGCAATGTTCTGCAGTGCTGCACCCATTGCCTGTAGCCCTCCTTGATCCTGTTCGAACTGACTTCATCTTAGGAGGATTTCTGCCTGCTGTCTCTCAACCTCAGTTGCTAAGACCAAGCTGGGAAGGTGGGAGGGTGCTGCCACCTCCGGCACACGAGGCTGCCCACCCCGTTACAAATGCTACTTCCTTTCTTTTTCTCTTCCACCTGTGGCCCAACCTGGCTGCAAATACCTAACAATTTTCTCTGGTGGCATTCATTTTTGGGAAGACCAGGGCATTCACATAAGGACACACAAGGACGCTGACAGACACACTCAGCCTCACCACTCCAGTTTCAAACGCTTTCCTTTATTCAGAGGCAGCCAGATGACTTCCAAGTCTCAGCAGCCATAGTTTTATGACTACAAAACTGCCTCGTACTCGGGGTCTCACCACCGTTACTCCTGAACTTGATGGGGTGAGCAGCCTGTGTGTCTGGGACACTTTCTGGATTTTTAATCCCTGATCCCTTATAAACCAAAAGCTCCAAATGAACCCTGGTATCCAGAAGCAACCCATAGGGATTGCCCTGTAGTCTAAATTAGCAACTGGGATGCACCCAAAGCCACAGCGACACGCTTACCAACTCTCAGGCTCCCGGTGTTGAGCTGCAGGTAGGAGGGTGCCCAACACCAGCATTCTAGTCACCGCCAGCAGCCCATGCCCCCAGGGCATACCCCATCTCATATGGGGTGACATCATCTCAGAAGCAAAGAGAAGCCCAGACCAGGCACCAAGAGAATACAGATTTCTAGACAGTGTGCCAGTGGAAAAGACATGCCATCAAGGTTGTGATTGTCATTGTAAAAATAGAAAATAAAGGATGTGGCTTCAGCCTGCTTCCTGGGTTCAGCTGCTCCCCTTAGAAGTGGTGGTCTGGGTTAGGGGGACACAGAGAAAGGGCAGAGAGAGTGAGCTGGGCTTTCCCGAATTGGGGAACCAGGGGGCAGGAATTGCCCTGCAGTGAGGGGAACCAAGGTCTGGGCTGTGAGAGAGAGACTGAGGAAAGAAGGGTGAGGATGAAGAGAGGGAAAGGGAGAAGGAGAGGGAGGAACCAGGGAGGACAAAGGGGAATTTGAGGCCCTGTGTAAGGAAGGACCCCTTAAGAGCCCCACAGTCTGCAGCCCAAGTTCAGTGGGGGGGCTAAGGAACCAGCCAAGGAAGATGTGTGCCTACTGTCCAAAGCAGGCTGTGGCCGGAGTGCTTCTCCTACGGGCCCTGCGAGTGCTCTGGTCCTGCGGTCCACGGGAGCTTGGGTCTTCAGGTGCTTGGGTCCTCGGTCCCAGGGCGTCCCTTCCGCACTCCGCCCGTGGCAGGGGCCAGCGGTCCTAGGAGGAGGAGGCCGGGAGCGGCAGTCCGTGCAAGCTACCCAGAGTGTCCGCAGCCTTGCTGCCTGGACTAGGGGGCTTCCGGTCGGGGCCTGCGGAGGGAGCACAGGGCGTCGCTGGTCACCGAGGGAAGCACCAGAGACAGACCCGGGGCGCAGGACTTCCCCGAGTGGGGCGGGGTGGGGCGCAGGGACCGCGAGCCCCCATGTCTGGGCACCACACACACGGAGGTGGCACCTGTGTTTCTCCCCAGCCACGGCTCGCTTAACTTGGGTGGCTAGCCCCGGCATTCATACCCCAGGACCCTGGCTGCGGGTACAGGAGGTGTGAGCGAGTGCAAGGGCAGAGGCTCAGATCGGCGAGATCGCTCATGCCCGCCATGAAGTGCAGCCGGCTCCCGCGTATAGAGAAAAGTCGCCCAGCGTCGCTGTGACAAGCAGCAGGCTTCGTGGTCCCCGAGATCCGGCACACCAGAGGGGCTCACCGCTGCATTCCGGACCCTTGGGTGTCTGATTAAGTGGTGGGGCTTGCGAGATCAGGCAGTGTTCTGCCTGCTGCTGTCATTTGGGGTTTCAGGAAGGGGCCCAGGTTGTGTTACTGGAAGCCAGAAAGTGGCCGGGACTGCGCAAGCGATTTCCCTCCACCGGCCCCAGTGCTCCCTTGTTCTGCATCTCGGGCACACAGTGTTTATACCCGGAGGGGCCTCTTTTTAATTCTCTAGCTTTCTCCCAACAGGCCCTACCTACAGGGCACAGGGCAAGCTTGGGGTGCCTTGGTCAGGATGACTGGGAGCTCTGCATTATCCCCTGCAGCTGTCCTCCCAGCCCCAGGCCAGCTTGCTGTGACCTGTGACCGCAGGAGCTGCAGGGCCACCTCAGAGCCGGAGAAACACATTGCATGCAGCTGCATTCTCAGAGACTTTTTAAGAAATCTTAGGACATTTTCAGGATAGATGGATCCGACCCCTGGCCCTCAGCCACCTCTCAGCTCTCCTTCCTAAACAATGTGATTGTCCAGCCTGGGGTGTGGTTGGAGCTATGCTTTCTGTCCCTCCCATACTTCAGGGAGGACTTGCTCAGAAAATCAAGCGGAGAGGTTTCTCAGCCCATCCTGGTTCCCTTAGAAATAAGGAGGAAAAAAAGCACTGATTAAAAATACACAACGGGTTGTGCTGGCAGAGGATTCCAGCTCTTCTTCTCCAAGGAATTCTGGGTCTGTGTCACTGACCTAAACAGCCTGAGCCTTGGGGTTCTCCAGCTCACTGAACTGGGAGTGGGGGATTTTTTTTTAAACTTTGATCTGGGGTTGTTGTGGACAAAAGGCAGCTCAGCGCTGGCTCAAGTGAGCCCCAGACTGGCTGTGGGGTCCTAGGGTTCTGGGATGCCAACACTCCAGTGATATCTGACAAAATTCATTTTCAGGATCCTCTAAGAACTAATCCCAGGGCCAGGGTAGATAACTCAGTAGAATAAGTGCTTGCCTGGCAAGCGCAAGGGCCTGAGTTCAATCCCTGGTT
>NDGM011252337.1:1431-12970 GCA_002564305.1 Octomys mimax | reverse complement strand
TAACATATTGTATTTATTCTCCAAAATAGATATCTTGCAATATATATATATATATATATATATATATATATATATATATATCCCAGTACAGAACTGCTGCACCATTAGGTAATTCCATTTTTAACTTTCTGAGGAGCTGCCAAGTTGTGTTCCCCAGAAACTTCACCGTCCTCCTTACTTAGTTTCTCCGTATCCTCGAAATTCCCTATTTTCTTATGAGCATTTGTTATTTTCTTTCTTAATTTTGGCAATAGCCATCTTGAAAGGTTGTTAGGTTGCATTTCACCGCAGCTTGGGTTTGCACTTGCTGATGATGGATGATGGTGCATCTTCTCCTGTGTTTAGTGGCTATTTGCAAATCCTCGCTGGAAGATGGCCATTCAGGGTTCATTTCTGAATGAGGCCATTTTGTTGTTGAGCTTTCAGTTTCTAGTCTGGATATCAGTTCCGTATTAAATATCTGGCTTGCAAATGCTTCCTCCCAGTGTGTGTATTATCTTTGTACTGTGCTGAGTTTCTTTGATACCCAACATTTTCAAATTTTCATGAAGCCCAACTTGCCTATTTCTCCTTTAGCTGCCTGTGTCATGATGCTCTCATGGAAGCTCATGTACTTTACAGACGAGGAAACTAAGGCTTACAGCCTGGGGCTGCACGCAGAGCTGCCGGATATTGAGCTGGTGATCAGCTCCCTGGGAACTGGCCTCTGTACTGAATGACTCAACCTGAGACTCCCCCGTCCACCAGTGCACACCCACCCTAGTGACTTGACACCTCCTGGTGCCTGGCTCCAAGCCGGGGCTCTGGGGAAAGGGTCCAAAGGGCAGAGACAGAAGACAAGACAGTGGTCATGAACAGCATGGGCTGTTTCAACTAGCGGATCCCTTAGCCCTCGCAGACCCGATACGTGGAGTCAGGAACCCGCCCCAGCATCTGCTCAGGGTTGTGCTGCGAGTGGCCACTCACTGACAAGTGCTCTTTCTTCTAGTCACGGCCAACGTCAAGGGAGGTATTACTTCCTGTGTGGTCCTGGGGGCTCCTCATTCACATCAGCCCCCTTATGCGCCAGGCTGGCTCTGGCTCTACTTGGAAGTTGGGTTCCCCCCACACACCCCAAGACAGGGGTGAATGTCTCAGGGGTCACACACATGGCACCTAATAAATATGGTTGGATGCGAAACCCAGCTTCAGCCCATCGCTATGATTGTACCCAGCACCCCCCATGCCTCTGAGTCAGGAGAAGGATGCTCAGACCTCACAAGGAGGTCCATGGAGGAAGCCAGTGGAAATTTCCCTGGTTATCTTTCAACCCACCCCGAGGGGAGGAGGGAGGTCTAGGACCACACGGAGGTTCTTACATAGCCAAAAGAACAGGTAGCTCCAGTGGGGGCCACCTCTTTGTTCTGAGGTAATAGGAATGAAGGCTTCTGCGCTTTTCAATCTGGGGTAGGGGGCAGCTTCCCCTGACTGCAGAATGCTCCCTGGACTGGCCCCGAGGCCTTCAGGAGCGCAGCAGAGACGCAATGTGAAAAGGACCCTGGACTGGACGTGGAGGTAGCCTTTCTTCAAGGACAGCTAGCTCTTCCTCTCCCACCTGCCCCCACCCTTGTGTTTCCAGCCCCTGCTCAGCAGATGAGAAACCCTGCACTCTTGGGGGGCATGCCTGGATTTTGGGGGCCAGCCTGGCTGTGGAGGAGCTGGTGTTCCTCAGGCCCAGGGTGGGGGCAGGGCTGTCAGTGTGGGCGTGGAGCCGGCGAGCTGAGGGCTTGCCTTCCCAGAGCTGGAGAGCTTGCATGATGACAGTATTGTACATGTGCGTGGGGCTGGTACTTTTCCAAGGGCTTTTAAATGCATTATCTTGTTGGAGACTCATTTGAGGCAAGGACTCGAAGCAGACTGGAAAAACAACTAATTTACCGAGTCCTGAATGGAGAGGAAGCAGAATGCAGTGTGTGTTTTTGCTGAATCTCAGACCAAAACAACCTTTTGTTAAAGAACAAACAAATAAACAAAAATGCAGAACACTAATTCACCAGGGAACACAGTCTGAACTGGGGCTCCGGGCAGAGAATCATAGCAGAAAATTCTACAAACATGATGGGGGTGGGGGCCGCCGGGCTCACAAGCCAGCTAGGAGCAAGAGCTTCGGGGGGACCAGGCCAGTGTGTCCTCCCAGGCATGGAAGGCCCCCCAGCACCCCTCGAACCTGGCTGGCAGGAAATGCTGGCGGGGAGGGGCCAGGAAGGCTCCAGAGTTGGATCCTGAGCCAGGTCTCAGGAAGAGGCAAGGCTGGGGACCCTCAAGCCCCCTGCCAAGTGCGGCAGGTGCTGGCATGGCTGGAGAGAAAAGCCTCTTGGGGTCGGGGTGGGAGAGCAATTCATCTGCAGCGGCAAGGCAGGGTGGGAGCCTGTGATTTCACCAGGGACCCATGAGCATTCCTCAGTGAAAATGTCCTCCCCTTTGAGCTGCTTCTTTGAAATAAGCCCCTCTCCATTTTGAGGGCACAGAAAGAGAAGAGACACCAGTGGGCCTCCAGCCTCAGGCGCTGGGTCTGGGTGGGAGAAGCAGGACTACCCGCCCCAGCAGGGGTCCTTGTGTGACTACCCGCTCCCTTCACTGCAGACCACCCCCCACACACGCGCACTCGCGGACACATGCACACAGGGCTGTGCACGATCATCAGCACAGGCCCTTGGCCTGCAGTCTATCCCTCCAGAGAGACCCTGACTTCCCAGAGTCCAGTTCACAGGAGACCCTCTCAGAGAGGAATGGTTAGAAGTCCTCCTGTGCCCTCCCCGTATGTGGTGGTGGTGCCATGGGCCCTGCACGGCTTCTGGGGCCCGAGGCTGGGCAGCCCCTTCACCGAGCTAGGTTCCATACCACAGACCGGAACCCATGATCCAGTGGATCCAAGAGTGCTCCCCTGCCCCAGCCAACTGCCCTGTGACCCCTGTGGCCCCTGTTGCCAGGGCTCTAGTGAGATCAGGAGAAGAGTCATTATATCCTTCAGCCCTTTGGGCCTGGGGATAGCAGGGCCTTTGGCTCACCCCTGCCATCGCGGCACCAGGCCCCGAGCCTGCAGCTGGCCCTCAGCTGAGTCTCTGTTCCTGAGACTGCCTTTGTGCCTGCACAAGGGAGACTCAGTTCCTCCCCTGCTCCTTGACCCTGCATCCTGCAGCTATGGGGGCACGGCCCCCTGGAGGGGCAGCAGATGGTGCCAGCTGCCCCAGAGGAGCTAGGCCACTTCCATGACCTCTGTCTCCTCTGGGTGTCTAGGAGGGAAGCTTTTGTGAGGGGGGGGGGGTGCTGCACACCATCAAGCCAGCTCATGGCCTGCCAAGGCTTCCAGCCCCCTAGCCAGCAGCTGAGCCTCCCCTCCGCTCAGGAGCCCATGGTGTCCTGCTTGTGCGGCTGCTGCCCACAATTGCTGTCATTGTGTAGGCAAGGGTTTCTCAGACAGAGCCAGAGGCCTTGGAGCCACTTCTGGCCTTCTCAGGCCCAGCCGGCGCCATGTACACAGCAGACAATAAATAAATATTTGCTTGGGCCCAGACCCAGAATCCCCTTCATTCCAAGATGGTGAAGGGACTTGGGGTCCAGGTACAGCTGGGCTGAGCAGGGGCCTTCATCCCTGCTGAAGCTGGGGAGAAGCAGGTGGCACCCCGAGAGCATCTGCTGCAGGGATCCAGGCAGTTTGTAACACACAGGACCGAGAGAAGAATGAGACCAGGCGAGAGTGATTTGGCGGCATTTAATCTGATGTCAAGTGAATTTTGAGGAGCAAGCATGGACTGCCCGCGGGATGAGGCAGGGCCCCCATGGCAAGCACGGGGTGGGTAGAAGTCACCAGGGCACACCTGTGGGTTGCTTACACACAGTCAAGCCCCCAAGCGTCCCAGCGCCTGCTGTGGCCTCGCCATACCCCAACCTGTCTTCTACAATGCAAGAATGCACCGCTACCATCACCACCACAGTGACAAACCGAAAACAAACCAAAGCCCACCTGAAGGCCTAATCTTTCAACTGCTTACAATTACTCAGTGCAAAGTGAGGTAAAGAGCCCTGTGCCACCGGCTGAGGCCAGGTACTTCCCTCATACGAGCCTGCGTCTCTTGGAGTCCCTCCCCACATCGCCCTCCTGTCCGTCAGGCTCACAGCCCAGGGGTGACACCAGGTTCAGCAGGGGGTCCTCGGAGGCTCGGCCAAAGAGTGCTAGCAGGAGGGCCACGCCAAAGCCAGTGGCTCGCTCACCCTGGGGACAGAGAGAGGACACTGGGCTCACAGTGCCTCAGCCCGGCCTCCAGCCAGTGAGGCCTTCATATTGAGGGGACTTCCTGGGTTCCCCGACCACCCCTTCTTGGTAAGGGTACCCTAGAGCCCAAGCCAGGGTTGTGGTCCTTCCCCCAGGTCAGTGATGGGCTTGGGCCAGGGACTGTGGGACCCACACACAGAATGAGTTCAGCCAGCAGATCTGGAGCCAGGGGGTTCTGCATAGACAAGAGGGAAAGTGGCCGGGGTCCACCCTGAGGGGAAGACACCTGTCGGGCTGGTGCCCAAGGCACTCACAGCATGCACCGGCGCGGCAATGTCCAGGTGGACCCAGACCCCGGGCCAGTCGAAGCCAATGTGCGAGGCAATGAAGAGGCCAGCACAGGAGCTGGGGCTGTTGTCTCGGTCCTGAGGAGGCCAGGACATGGAGTGATGGCGGGCTCCGGCAGTGGGAAGGAGCGTGGGTGGGAGCCCTTTGCTCATGACTCCCTCCTTCCCTGTTTTCCCTCCCGGGGCCCTCATCCCGAGCTTGTGCATAGGACCAGGTGAGTGGAGAAATCAAGGGCAGAGGAGACTGCTCTACCAGGACAAGGGACAGCCAAAGAAGGGTTTGGCGGGGCGACTGTGCAGGAGAATAACCTTCAGCCATGTGGCAGGGTGCAGGGAGAGGCGTGCTTCCCCCCAGACCTCCTGCTGAACGTCCTCCTCCTGGACACACATCTCTGCCCCATCCGCATCACAGGGTCATGGTCATGTTGCTGCCCTGACATCCATGCCTCCCAGATACAATGCCCCAACCTACCGCCACCGAGTTCTTCATGTCAGCCACGGCTGAAGTGAACTCGCTGAAGTGCAGCTCGGGGCAGTAGACCAGGGGGTGCACCAGGTCCCCACACTTGCGGCCGGCCTTCACGCAGGCCGCCTCCCACTCAGCGCTGTTAGTGAGCATGGCTGCGTGGTACTTCCCCGTGGCAATGCCCTGGGTGACAGGCACCACCAGGGAAGCATCCAGAATGGCGAGGGCAGGAGAGATACATAAGAGAGGAAAAGGACAATCATGGCCCCGGAGAGGCAGTGAGCACCACTTTCCAGAAAGGAGCTGGGAGCACCGAGCGTAGGTCTTGTGACCCATCTTCCTGTAACCACAGCTCCTCCCAGCCCCTCTGCAGGTCCTGAAAATTCACAATGGCAGCCTCTGCCCCCGCCTCGCCCACCTCAGGGCCAAGGGGTGCAGCTCCCCAGCCCAGCTCTGGCTCCCACCTGGGCGCCGGTCAGCGTGGCCATGTCCAGGATGATGTCGGCCCCCAGGTCTTTACAGGCATAAGACACGCCATCGGCCAGCACCAGCCTGCCCTCGGCATCCGTGTTGTTGATTTCCACAGTCCTGGGGTACAGCAGAAACCCCAGTTCAGGGATGCAATCCCTGGGTGCTGACTTCCTTTGGAACTAGGGCAACCCCACTTAGGGACCCCATCCCGGGAGCTTCCTCACGCCCAACACACATCTCTTCCCCATGAGGTAATGCAGGCAGCTCGCAAGGGGGGGACGGAGGTGGCCCCAGTGCAAACAACACGGGTGGCATGGCAAGTGACATGGGCAGAGGCAGGCAGCTTACTTTCCTGAGTATAGCAGGTGGATGTCATCTGGCCTGGTGGCACCGGGCCCCACTGCATTCTCTGCCAGGCAGAACACGGCATGAAGGTTGTCTTTGAAGCCCTGGAGCGAGAAGAAGGCAGAACTTCCACTTACAGACTGGAGGCCCGGAAAGGGTGATGTGGAGCTCTCAGGCCCCCATGCCAGCCTGGGCAGAGTCCCGGCGATTCCTAGGGCCAAGATTCCCCTGGGGGGTTCTAGGAACCCCCGTGGGAGCATGTGCCAGCCGTGGATGCATCTGCAGAGGGGCGGAGTTCTGCCATGGCCCGCTGCTCCCTTCCACAGAGGTTCTCACGGTCCCCATTTGCACACATACACAAATAAACACAGGGCAGCAAGAAATGGAAGCGGGGTTCTCCTTTCCTGGGGCCAGAACGAAAGGACTGAGTGCTCCATGTCTGGCTTACACGAGAGCTTGGAAGGCTTGCAAAGGTCCCAGGGCAGAGCAATAACCTGGCTAGGCACGCAAGGAGAGGGGCGGGGCACAGCACGTGACACTGGTCGGGGTCACGTGGCAGAGAGCAAGCCCTGCTCACCTGCTTGACAGCAGCTCTGAAGGCTCCCAGGATGGCCGCAGCACCTCCGCAATCTCGCTTCATGCCTGGCATGGTGGTCTGCAGTAGCACAAAGCAACAGGAGAGGGAGAGAGGCGTGTGAACTCGGAGGCCGGCCAGCCTGCAGCCCCACGCCAACCTGCATGTCACACCAGGCCCCTGCCTCCCCCAGAGTGCCCCAGGCCCGCCAAGCCCTCTCGGGAGGCCGCCTGAGCACCCAAAGCACTACCGGGTCCAAGGGGGTGTTCTCTAGAAGCCACAAGAAGCAGTGGCCCAAGGCGCGGGGAGGAATGGTGAGACCCCCTTTTATTTCAGCAGTGCTTTGGGGCTGCTGAGAAGCACCGGTGGTGATGGTGGGGAGACCCGCGGGTGCCCAAGGCTGCTGACTTCACTGTGGCCAGGTGTCACCGAGACACGGACACCCTCACCTCCACAGCGCTGTGTCAGCCTGGGGCCTGCCTGCAAGGGCTCACTATCCACTCCTCTGCCCAAAGTGTGAGGTGCAGGAGGCCTCGGAGGCTCACTGGGGGTCACTCGGCCAGCACTTTGCAGACCTCATCGAAGCACCCACGTGGCGGCCAGAGCCCCAGGTCTCTGCCAGGATGTGGAATCCCAGAGAGGATTGTTTGCCAAAAAGCTGAATGGACTCCACTCCTCACAGCTCCTGCCGTGTTGGGGGGCGAGGGCTCTGGCTCTCTTCCTAGCCTGCGCCCCCTTTGCGCAGCCCTACAGTCCGGCTCCCAGCGGTGCAGCCCAGCCGAGTGCTCATGGCCCCCCTCAACCTCTCCATCTTGAGCCACAGCCAGGGGTGCAGCTGCACTGCATCTGGTCCACTGGTCCTCCAGAGCCAGAGCCCTTCCTGCCTTAGGTGCCCGTGAGGTCTTCTCCTGCCCCCTGCCTCTGTTCATCCCTGCCGGAAGCCCCCTCTATCTTGCTGTCTGCCCCACGCTCCTGTCTGCTCTAGGCCTCTCTACCTTCTCCATAGAAGCCTCCACACACGCTCCACCCTCCTGCTGCACATTTAAATGTATCATCTAGAAACTGCTTGAAAGTAGTTAGACAGTTTTACATTTCATAGGTTCCCAATTCTAAATTAACAACAGGTAGTCAGATACAAGGATTTGTGCCTGGAATATACTGAGATTTTTGAGCCCTTATGGTATTACATGAGCCTTGGATTTTATTGGAAAGTATTTTTAGATATAAACCGAGCTGCTCTTATAATTAAGTTGAGTAAAAATGATCCATCTAGCACTATTGAAAATAAGCCATCTTTCTGACCTAATCGGCAAGAAAGCACAAGATTGTTCTAAGTGGAAAAAAATGGAACCTTGGGGCTGGGAACAAATCATTTCAAAATGGCCTGCACAGAAAATGCCTCCCCATGGCCACCACGGGACACCAGGTGGTCTTGTCACAAGTGCCACCTCCTTATCACAGAAGAAAGATGCTAAGCGGACAAATCCAGCTTGACTGATTGCTTAAAGTTGGCCTGGTTTCTATTTGTCTAAAAGAAATCTCGTTTCTAGTGGTGCTAAGATGGCCTTTGCCTCCTTTACTGAGTTGACGCTTGCAGGGACAGTGCAGAAGCCATGGTGGATGGCAGACATGGCACAGTGGCCCCATGGCAACCACACCCTCCAAAAATCCTCTTGCTGAAGCAGTAAAGTTAATTCTTAAAATGATCCTGAGCATAAGGCATTGTCGTTCTTTTGGGTGACAAAAAGTGCTGCTGCTGCCTTGCTGTGCTGGGGTTGATGGTGAGAGAGTGGTTAGGGCTGGCCACGTAAGTGATGCACATAAGCACCCACTCATGGATACCCAGGCCCACCCATGTCCATCCACGGACAACAGACAGGGGACAGTGTTTACTTAGGTGTCTGGCAGGTATTTTCTAGCAATTGGAAAGGCTGAAAACTTCCCTCAGGCTACCCTGGCAATACCCACTACTCAAGGACTAGTGAGGAGCTGTGTGTGGCATTGGTGCCTGTGAGCTTTTGACATTCTAGTTTTAAATGTGTCAAAAGTTGGACTTTCAAGGGCTGGGGAGAGGTTCAGCGGCATAAGCACCTGCTTGGCAAGTGCAAGGTCCAGAGTTCAATCCCTGGTACCAACGCCCCCCCCNAACAAAACAAAACAAAAAACCAGTTGGACCTCTCTGTGGATCAATATTCTCCAAATTACTCATGTATGATAGCACCAAGCCACACACATGAAACTCAACAACACAGACTAGCAAATTTTCCTGGAGAACATGAACAGAAATTTCTCATCATCACCAGCCTTTAAGAAAATCCTACTTGTTGAGTTTTGCAGTAATAGCAAGGACTATCCCCAGTTATTGGGAAGAAGTACTGAAATTCTCCTGCCCTTTCCAACTATAAAAGCCAGAGGTTAGGTTTCCTTGATATACTTCACCAGGAGCAATGTTCTGCAACTGACAGAACGCTCTGTGGAGGCAAGTTCAAGACCTCACTGCGCCTGGAGCAGACAGACACTAGGGAGCCTGGCAAAGGTACAGTGCTACCCGCCTCATGTTTTTCCATTTTGGAGGATATAGTGGTTTTCATAAAATGATCCTATGTGTGTTAACACGTGAGACATCTATCTATCTATCTATCTATCTATCTATCTTATTGTAAAACGAATTATAGGTACTTTTAGACTTTTCAGTTTTAAATTCCACTACAGTAAATAGCAATTGATCTCACTATTGGGAACGAGCCTCTTTGGAATCAGAAATTTTCTGATTTGGAATCAGAAACTAGGTCCTGAGTAGTGTCTGAGACTGGCTACTGATTTGCCTTTGAAATTGTTGCAGAGAGTGACTGTTCTTGTAAAACTAAGATTTGCTGGTATTGCCCAGCTTGATTTTTGAGAAGTGACCATGCCACAGAGTCGCTTCTGATCCAGCCACCTGAGAAGGTGCCACTGCCACGCTGAGCGTCACATGTGGCCTAGGGGAGGCGTGAGTGCCTTTAGTTCCAGAGCAGGGTCTTTCTGTCAGCCACGGAGGCCTTGCTGCCCAGCCTACTGTTTAACACAGTACAGCTCAAGAAAGCTCAGGAGAAGCGCAGGTGCACCCCAAACTGACGTGGAAGAGTTCCAAGGTGGGGACAGGTAGGCCACTTAAAACTGGGCCAATGCCAAGACACCTGACTAATGAGTGCCTGCAGGCCAGTCTGACCTCACATGGGGCCCAGGCCCGCTGTCTCGTCTTTGGAGAGTAACCCACAACCATGACAGGCACCTTGAGCTCTGGCATGTCCTCCAAGTACCCCTAGGCCATTGCCTCCTTGGAGCTGCACACTGAGGGAGAATGAAATTACATGGGTGCCAGAGCTTCTCCTGAGAGCGTGGCGTTAGAGCCCGACGCAGAAGGACTGACCTTGGGGAGCCTGCTTCTTGCTCCAGCCCTCCAACAAGCCAAGACCAAGAATAAGAATCTGGTCTGAGGAGAAAAGGGCCCATGCTTCCCTAGCCAGGATGCAGCTGCCCCGTGGTGGTAGCAGGGACCAAGGGGGCAGTCGGACAGGTGTAGACAAGGGGTGCGGAGAGACCGCCCGGAAGTCTGTCGGCTGCTGCTTATCATTAAGCGCTGGTGACTCCGGGCAGTCTCCGCCATCCTCCTCCTCTCTCCCAGCAAACCTGTTCTTGAAGTTTAAACAACAGCCACGGCTACAGTCGCATTTTAATCCTATGAATAAAAGATTCATGTTCATCTACCTTTATGCTTTATCCTTTAAGTAACACTCTCAGAGACTGCATCCACTCGGGCATAGTTCAAAGGGCAGGACTTTCGGGGTGCTCCGCTGAGCCGGGCCCCTCGGTGCTGGGAAGCTACCGCCTCTTGCACTCAAGCACAGCTTGGGGGTTACGGACGGCCCGGAAGCCCAGCGCCCCTTTTCTGCGTGGCCCCCCGAGGGTGGGTGTGACATCATTTTCATCCACAGACATCTGAACTTGAGACCAGACCCCAGAGGACTGAACATGGGTCATTCCTGTGGCTTCTGGAGTGGGCTGTGAGGTGGGGTGCTTGGGACTCTGCCGTGGTCCTCTGGAGCAGCGCAGGGTCAAGTTAACAGTGTTCTTGGACCGATTGCGTGGGGAACAGCCTGGCAAACCTGCCTGCTGCTTGTTGAGCATAAATGTACAAAGATGATTAACTTCCTGAAGTTGAATTTGTGGAAGACAACACCCAAATACAAATACTGATGCCACAATCCATTACGACAGGCTTGAGTTATTTTTTCCTATTTTAAAAATCCATTAATATTTAAAGAGTTAATACACTGCTGTTTTCTTGTAGTGGATTTAATTTTTTTTTTTTTTTTTTACTGGCATGGTAATATGTATGAAATTCAATAAAAGAGAATGTTTGCTATTGGGATTATTTTAAAACTTTTATTAGTTCCATTTTGTGATTAGTCCTGAGAATAATTTTGGTGTGTGTAGGGGGAGATATTTTAAGAAAATGATCATCCACTCTGCAAACACAGCTGACACCCTAAGTGGCAGCCGATGTGGTAGCTCAGTGTCAGTGTAGCAAGAGGGAGTGGGAGCCTGTAGCAAAGGGGCGGGGGATGCGCCGCTAGGTAAGAAGGCAGAACCAGTGTTGCCAAGTGTTCTGAGCTTACAAAAGGCCTGAAATCCAGTTTTCTATGAGAACACTTCCTGATTTTCTTTTCTTCTTGTTTTTGAGACATGGTCTTGCAACTTAAGTTCAGGCTGCCCTCGGACGCATAGCGATCCTCCTGCCTCAGCCTCCTGAGTGCAGAGGTTCTAGCCTACTTTCCGTTTTTAAGTGGTAGTGACTAATTCAAATTTTAAAAATGTCATTTGACCAATAGGACATATCTGTGAGCCCTACTGGCTGCTGCCAGCTTCCAGCTTCCTGCTCTGAAGGCGCCTCCCACACTCCCTGTCCCCCAAGCTCTCTCTCCCCTTGACCCGCTTCTTCTGAACGCTTCCTAGTTAATCCTGCACCTTCTTAAAGGTCCCTCTCTCTCTCTCTCTCTCTGTCTCTCTCTGTCTCTCTCTGTCTCTCTCTCTCTCTCTCTCTC
>NDGM011252335.1:4390-16257 GCA_002564305.1 Octomys mimax | reverse complement strand
TTGGACAGAACTGATAGCAAATGATGAGGCATGATACTTGCAGGAGTCATGGGAGGGCAGAGTTGACAAGTCCTCTTGCAATCTGGGAAAAAGGGCCCAGGATAGGAAGACTCTGATTTTTTTCCCTTCTCTTTTTGTAATAGTAGGACATTCATCCTTAGTCTTGCCCTATATGACCTACATCTTTAACCTTTTTTTTTTTTTTTTTTAAGGTTTAAAAGACAGAGTCTCACTAAATTTTCCAGGCTGGCCTTGAACCTGTGATTCTTCCCTCAGCCTTCAAAGAACCTGCAAACAATCTTTTATTGTGAAATCTCCTTAGTTCTAAACATTGGCAACAAATTGAACTTTGTTATTCTTTCTGAAATTAAAAGTTTACAAAGTACTAACACATATTACAAATAACTTTTTGGTTTACACTGGCCCATAGGGACTTCTACAACAAGCAGATACCTAAATTTCATTGAGTCAAAGGAGGATCAGGAGAAAGAATCTTGCCTCCTCTTTTTGGTCTTAATTGTGGAAATGTCCAACAACTTAAACTTTGGGACAGTGAAAGTAAAAAAGTGAAAATGATATTAAATACTGCATTCTTATCACGGTTGATTACTGAAGACACCCTTTGTGTATGTATTGCTAGGTGCTTGGAATACAATGATAAGCTACATGGTGGGATCTGCAACTTCAGAAATCTATAGTGGGAGAGTAAGACGGCCCCACAACCACACAGTACAATGGGATTATTATTTTGCTTACACTGTGTTGAAATTGAAAGGAAGAAGGGAAGCTTATTCCAGGGAAAGCAAGCCAGAGAAGTGTTACTTTAAGGAGTTTTCAACTGGCAATACAAAAGGTTGATTAACAATGGGAGACACAGCAGGGGAAGACAAATTATCCCCAGAAGAAAAGACAGCATTGAGAAAATACACTGTCCTTAATTAAGTTAAATAATTTTAGGTTGGTAGAACCTAGTTTGGAAGGTAGAAATAGGTGGGGAACAGAAGTTAAAGTACTTAGGTAAGGAGGTTGAATAAGGGTCAGTGTGTGGAGTTGTGTTCAAAATGCTTGCAATCGTTCTACAGAAAGTAGGAATTAATGAAAGATGCATTGATGGTTGTGGTAAACTGATTAAATTTCGGAAGCATCTCAGGAAGTTCACATCTACTTCTTGTGTGGGATGGACTGTAAGCAACCAAGCTTAAATAAGTAGAAACAGAACAATTAATGACTTAGAATCTGTTGGTAGATATAATATTGCACCATGCATTGATGCTTGGACAGTCCGAGTGGGACTTGGGGCCCCAGCCTAGAAGCTGACCCATGATCCATCCACACGCCCAGTAAAGACTGAGGGAGCTCCAAATTAGAAGACCTAAAAGGCTGCCCTTGTGAGCCCAGGAGAAATAATGAATGCTTATTGTTTTTAATCCACTGAATTTTAGGTTGATTTGTTACAGAGTAAACGCTAATCAGTTAAAAATTTCACTCATTCTTGGCCTTGAAAAATATCTGAAGATTTAAGTGAAATAAGCGTTTTTTTCTATTTTCCTTGAGAGTTTAAAAATATGAGAACCACAGTTAGGCACTGATACTCAGCCAATTCCATCAGGCCTTCTATTGAATAACAGTTTTTTTAACTTTATCTTGCTTGAGAAAAAAGTTGGCCCTCAATTACTGTATCTTTAAAATAAGGCAATATTTTATTTTGTGTATGCCAGTGAAATTACAGTTTCTTCTGTTCTACATAATTTTAGTATTTTTCTCACAAATGCCTAGTAGGCCCTAACAAATAGTAAATTCACTGAATTTACATAAGGGTCAGAAAACTCTATGGATCAATTACATCCTTCCAAGAAATATACTGAACCTCTACTTTCTGGAAACTGTGAAAATAATCTTCTTTGGGAAAAGACTATTTTTAGATGTAATTAAGTTCAGATGTAGTCATCTAGGAGTACCAGTCACCCTAATGCAGTAACCAATATCTTTATAAGGAGGTATAAATTTGGAAACACACACACACACACACACACACACACACACACACAGGTCACATGAAGACAGGGGCAGAGATTCAAGTGATACATCTACAAGCCACAGAACACCAAAACTTAAAGCAACTACCAGAAGCTAGAAGAATCAAGGAAAGAAAAGGCCTAGTATAACCAACCTGACACATGGATTCAATCTTGGATTTGGCACTGTTAACCTTCAGAATTATGACAGAACACTTTTCTTTTGGTTTTGTTTTAAGGCCCCTACTTTTAGGTACTTTTCAGATTAATGGAAGAAAATAACACAAATACCAACTTTAATTTTCTAGGAATGACTTATTAAGAAACAAACATTTGTCATTTGTCCCATTCATTTTATTCCTTAAAAATTTTAATATTTTCCAAATTCAATTCATTTAATATTTGTGTTGATTTCACTGTTAAAATATCTTCTTTGAAAGCATTTGGCAAAAGCTTAACAATCTTTACTTAATTCCTAGTACCCTTTCTTACTTTTGTGTTTTTTTATTTTCTGGGTTCTTTTTTTTGTTGTCGTTGTTATTGTTATTGTCCTTGCTATTTGAAGCAGAGTCTGCTTGGCTGCCCTTGACTCACAGTGATCCTCCTGCCTCAGCCTCCAGAGTGCTGGGATTATAGGCATGCACTGTGACACCAATTCAAATATTCTTTTTATCACGCTGAATAAAAACAGGAATGTGCATGAATTGCTATTTAAGACAGGCTTACCAGTACTTTGTGTTTGACTATAATTTTCCCATTCAAAATTCTAAAGCTGAATTCTAAAGCTTTTGAATTACAAATTAATACAAATCTTAGAAAACATACCTCAGGTATCTTCAGAAAATTTGGACCTCTCTTTATTTCCTAATATCAGGTATTATTTTGTGTAACTTCATTATGTTTATTAACTTAACTATACATAAACTATGATACTGATCTTAAGGTTTTACTCTGAAAGGAAAAGGTTTCTATGTTTCTATAGCAACTAAGAATACTAATCAAAGGTGAAGTACATGTAAAGAAAATCTTCCCTTCAGGGAAGCTTACCTTTTAGGGCAGCCTGAGAAGTCACATGCTGTGGAGTTTCTATGTCAGTGATTCCTAAAATAAAAACAGGAATGCACATGAATTGTTTTTTAAGACAGGCTTACAAGTAGTTTGTGTTTAACTATAATTTTCCCATTCTAAATACAAATTATGAAAATGCAACAGTTATGGACTTCTGGCTAGATTAGAAGACAGAATGCCAGGTTTCATTCTCTACTTTGTTCCACATGAGCTGAGTGGCAGTCATCAGTCCATTCACCATGCTCTCTCCTTACTTTGTTAGTGTAGGGGTTCTAGGAGTCTCAGGTATTGTGTGATCTTGAGATTCTACTGAACAGACAAGTTCCTATGAGGGTGTCTTAGATGGTGTTGTGGTTTGTGTCTAGTTCCCTGCCCCAAAGATTCATGCAGTTATGGGGCAGACTTCCAGTGTTTGTGATTAATTTCTGATCTAGTGCTGGGATTATGGGTGGGAGTGCTGCTGAGATTAAGGGTGTAAGTACTTTTGGGATTATGGATATAAGTGCTACACACACCTTGGGTCAAATAGCCTGAACACAACGTAAGGAAAGGAGAGAGGCTTGTCTTCAGGCTTTTCTGCCACTGTGAAGGACTTCCCTCCATGTGCCACTCTGCCTTAGAGCCAGCTGAGTACAGACTGAAACCTCCACTAACTGTGAGCTAAGTAAACCTTTCCTTCCTTAATTCTGGATGTTGGGTATTTTGTCCCAGCAATGACAGAAAAGTAACAGACAGATGAGCTTTAAAAGATAAAAACCTAGCAATAGACTCAGTTCAAGATATCTTGTATGATTTAGGTACATATTATAAATATGTAAAATGAAGGTAGTCACAAGATCAAAACATTCTCCTCAAATAAAAATGACCAACAGTTTCATAAAACTAATGAATTAAACTTTAATTGTGAAATATTTTTAAAGCTATAAAATTAAATATTAACTGAGAAATAAATTTTACTTTGGACTATATTGTTTAAGAAATAGTTGCTTTTTCTTCTCTGAATGAAAATATATACTTGATTTTGCAAGAACAAACATATATTTATACCTTCACTTTTTCATAACTTCAGTTTTTATGTATGTTTGTTTCCTCATCCAGATTTCTACCACAGGTAACTGTGATTCTGAGTACAGTAACTATTTTGTTATATATAATGAAAAGAACATTATATATATATATCATTACCATTAAAATATCTTAATTAAGTACCTACAGAAAGGTCTTTATAAGAATAAAGAAAAGATCTTTATACTAAATAAATTTATCAAGGTTTATATTATGAAAGATTAACAAAGCATGTTCAGGCAAATACAGAAATTCCTAGAACTTCAGCCAACAAAGTGAGCAGAAAACATATTACAGAGAAATAAAAGAGAGACACAGAAAATAAAATTCAAACTAGAACCTTGTTAATTAACCAAGCAAGTGGTTAAAGTATAACTAGTTTGCATTTATTCAGTTTATTAGCTATGGAGCTTCAGGGAATCAACTGAGCTTTGATTACACTTCACATTGGTTTGATCTTTTAGGCCTAGGTCAGGTTCTCAGTTTTAGTCCATCTTTACGCACAATTTTTATATTTTACACAGTGTAGTATAGTTTATATTTATGTATAGCATAATTAATTGGGATAGAAATCATACATTTTTATTAGCTATAAATATATCATTTCTTAAATGTGTCTTCCACTGGTTAGCAAAATAGCTGTTCTTCACAATAAATACCTAAGCGTACTCTAAGATTAGTAACATTAGCACCCAAAAGGAAAGAATCAGGGGACTGGGGCAATGGCTCAGTAGAATAAGTGATTGCCTGTCAAGTGGAAGGGTCTGAGTTGAATCTCCAGTTCTGCCAAAAATAAAAAAAAAAGGAAAGAATCAGAGAATTCTTGATATTGTATACATAGTGAGGAATGTAATTTTTCTTTTCTTATCCTATTACTTATTCAAAAAACACAACTTTGCACAAATGATTATGACAAATGTGAAAAGTGTTTTTTATGGACTTGGAATAATAGTGAACTATAATCAAATTAACTGTGAATCACAAACATATCACCATTTGTTTTATTTTAACATGACCTCATACCAGCTGGCTGTGCATTCACTACAAGTGTAGTATACATGGTAACACTTGCTTTTATATTTCCTGTTTCAAATATCCTAAAACATTGATCAAAATGTGCTTTCCTGTAAGATATTGCTAGTAACTTGTCACATGTACAAATATATTTTTCTTTTCAAAGGCTAAAGGTGAAGATCATATTTATCACATCTAGTAGAATGATACTTACTGAAATCACCCTTTTATCTCAAAATGTTTTGTTTGAGTGTACAGCTTTTATGACAAGTTGCCTGGGATGGGATATTTGTTCAAATACTTACTGATCATAGGTTTTGAGCAATTCTTTTATTGATGCAAACCTCAATTTTACCTAAAATTTATCGACAATAATATTAACCATCCTTAAAGAATCATTTTAATTCCCAAACTTACAGTAAAATATAAAAATTTAGATTAGACACACAATTTACATTAGTTAAACTCCCATTGTCTAGTAGAGTAGCAAAAATGGTAAAAGACTGCCACACTTGTCTGTTCTCAGAAATGGCAGCTGCACAGAACAGCCAAGCTCTCACCTTAACAAAACACAAACTCTCAGATGCTTACTCGTTATAGAAAACATTAGTAGATTCAATTTTTGAGTTTTGTAATGCTTGCCCAGGCAACCTTGGCCAAAAGAGCTGACCTGTTGGGTGGCCTAACATACCAAGGGTGCATTTAGCAAACTGGCTAGCTGCCATGGAACTAGAAAATGGAATTAGGAAGGAAAGTTAAAGAAAAGAAGTGACTTTGCTCTGCCATGCCTTCATGCAATTTCTGCCTTGGAGCCAGCTGGCCATGACTGAAACCTTTCACACCATGAGCTAAAATAGATCTCTCTGACTTTAAGTTGTAAGAGCCAAGCATTTTGCACAGTGATGGGAATGATGACCAATACAGGGATGCTGCACCTATGTGTTCTACCTTAGCCATCAATCTTAAATTACAGTCTCATAGAACCAGGGCTGAAACAGGTGCTCCTAAAATGTGCTGACTACATAAATGGCTCCAGCACACAGTCTACGATAATGTTAGGCATATGCTTTAAATCCACAGTGTATTTTCATGACTGCCTGTTAAAAGAAATTGGCAATAATGCTTAAGTTAGTGTTTGGAAGTTTCTAAGTCTGCCTTGTATCTCTGAATTTCTCTTAGTGAACAGGAATTGCTTATTTGTGCCTTACACTAGAAGAAAAGTAATTTAGTTAAAACCTTCCATCTCAGATGTGCCAGCATGAATGAGGAAGAATCAAGTACAACTTGAGATGACAGACAGGAAACTTCCATATACAGAAGTAATTAAATGGATGAATCTCCTTCTACTCAGAATGATTGGTTCTATGAATTTCTCACAAAAATGTTGTGGCCAACATAAATGCACTAGTTATACATTTCAACACAAACCTACAAATACCTGCAGAGCTTCTCACCTAAAAGCAAGCAGCAAAGCCTAGCAGCTGGCAAGCTTATGCCAAAAGATGATTTTACTCTAGGCATCAAAATATCTCCCCATCTACAACCTTCAAAAATAGCTCAGATCCAAAAACTATAGGAGATATTTACTTATAAAAAACAGAGTAAAATAAATCAAAACAAACAAACAAAAAATTTAAGTATAAAAGTTGAAGTGGAAAGTAAGATAACTAAAACAATTCTAATGATTATGTTTGAAAACCACCTATGACATCTTAATGCTTCTAGTTTACACAGACATAACATGCAAGACCAGGAGGGAGGAAAAATTGATCTCTTTACTTTGCACATTGATGTGAGACATATAAGAAAATAAGGCCACCATCACTTACAATTCTTCCATCACTGTACTTGATCACTCAATATTATATGCTTTAAACAGGCAGTGAATAAAACGTAGATGTTAAAAAACAGATTTGAAACTAAGGTTATCTTTAACTGCTTCAAGAACTCAAGCAAACAATGAACTATCCTACAATCCCAATTACATCAACTACAAAACTGGACCAATTTAACTGCCTTGATAGCTTTTTGAAAAGATAGAATGATATGGCACGTGAAAATATCCTACCCAACAGCACTTATTCAATAAATATACCTGTTATTATTATTAACATAATTATAATGCAAATAGATTAGATGACATGTGAAGAAATATCTGACATTCAATAACCACTCATACTCTAAATGACACTGTCTTTTCTCTATATCTAGCCTATGCTGTCTAAGTCTGTGACAGCATTTTCTATCACTGAATCAGCAGGCATTTTGCATGGCTATTTGTTTCTTTCACAGGTAGTTAAAACCCAACCTGAATACTCTGTGGGAGGTACAGGTCATGTACACATTAAATTTTCCATGTTTATTTCTAGAATTTCCATTAGCGTTGCCTGACATAATTTAGTTTTTAACATCAGGGCTGCTAAACTAATATTATGCAAGAGATTACATCCCAATGCATTTTTCATTGAAAAGTACACGCATTTGTAATTGTGCTGTCTAGCTACAAGGAAACAAATGGTCATTTGATTCTTTTATCATTATCACAACAAATAGTATCAACCACAGAGATCACTCCTGAGTTCTCCCACATATGCACACAAAGTAAATAACAATACAACATGATACATAATAGGCTTTATGGTTATTAAGAGATAATCACATGCTTGAGATTTTCACTGGGCACAATAAGTGGTACCATTAGAATATGATTATCTCTTGATAACAAGGGTCCCTGTAGTTTTCACGAAGTGAGAATAAAGTAATTACCATAGGGAAAATGTGTATTTATTTTCCTGAACCAAAAGCTTACAATTGATGCCAATGAGCAGTGGCTCTCCTTGCGATGAAAGCACCACACAGTGCAGGTTTCCCATCAAGGTCCCACAGGCTCAGGCACCTTGACTTGTGTGGCTGGAAGGGCCACTTTCTGCAAGAATCATGGTCCTTTCTGGAGTTTCTGACTGCAAGGTAAATAGGGACAGGAGAAGCCTAAAGTCATAGAGACCCACGGATCATGTTAAGATGGGCAGGAGACTGATCACAGCAATGGAGATTACCTTGCTTATCCCTTGGAGGGTTAGCACTTTGAGATGCTGAGCTTCACATGTTCTCCAGATGTAACATAGCAAGGGCAGCTCATTGGAGAGACTAGAGTCATGCCCAAATCCTCACGAGGTCCCAGGAAACCAAATAATGCATTCAAAATAGGAAGTAGAATTCAGAGATCAGGAGAAATAAAGACATGAGTCTTTGGTACTTCCCATAAGGATAGGAAAATTCTTATTCTCAAGACAGTGAGATTCATTTAAGAGTTTTATTCAATAAGACAATGTGTCTCTTCTAAAATTACTTATAACTGGCCCTTTCTGATCTCAATACAAAAAATGAAATTTATTCTTTTTGAGTTTTGTAATCAAGAAAATAGATTTAAAAACTCTCCTCAGTTACCAAAACTGAAGAAAATTTTGAATTTGAAAAGAACCATGTAAAACACAGACCTAGATTTTATACTCTAACTTTAAGTCTTATTTATTCTTAGATTAAGGAAAATTACCTGTATCAAATATTTAGATACCATCATCCTATAGCTACAATTTTTCATTTATTTTTTATTTTGTGTTTCTTCGATTGGGATGCAAAAATGTAGGTCCTGTTCTTCCCGCATATTGGCAATAGTCCAGTAGGTGACCAGTACTTATAGGTAATAGTAAATTCTAAATATTCAATATATTCTATCAAACATTAATACTGAAATTACCCAAAGTCTAGACATAAACCAACTTAAATTCCTGTAATAACAAAGTACTTAAATTGGTTTTCAGAAAATGCCTCCAGGATCTACGTGAGTATTTGAAACTAGTTTCTGAAGACTAGCCATGTGCAGAAGCCAAGCAGCCTGCCCGGCCAGCTGATGAGCTTTCAATGTCAGCGGAAGCAGGGTGACTCTTTGCATCTGTGCAAAAGAACCCTAAAGCTACTCTTTTCTTACCTTATAATTAAGACACAGCTTCTACCCTCTCCCTTCCTATACATTAGTCTCCCATACTACCTGACAGGGGACACAGATCTGACCCTACAGCTGCTGGCTTCCTAATTGGTTGACAACATCATTAAGTTTGTTTTCATTTTTGTAAAATCTCAGTGTGTTGTAGTATTGGCTTTTAGGCACTTGGGCAATGAGACACCAAGAAACATGAGTACTATAATTATTTGGAGATATTACTTACATAAAAATTAAGTGAAATGAAGAGATAATTTATCAAATATTAAGCCAGATATATTTTACTTTATTTCTAAGAGTGTTATTCCAGAAAATGTACACTATTGTATATATCATACTATATTACTAATACACTGTCCCCAGCATTATGACCCAGATAAAACTGCCCTCAAAAACAGTCTCTGCAAGGGCTGACTAGATAGTTCAGTGGACTAAATGCTTGCTTAGGTAAGTACAAGGGCCAGGGTTCAATCCCTGGCACCGCATGCCATGCTGGCCCCACCCACAGATGTACTGAGCCAGCAATAGGTGCATGCTTGTAATCCTAGCACTAGAGAGGCTGCAAATAGGAGGATCACTACAAGTCCGAGCTGCATAGTGAGACCCTGCACACACACACACACACACACACACACACACTTACAAAAAATATTCTTCAAATATGTGGATATCATCAATTGTAGGTCCCTATAACAGTAAAAGACCAAAAGAAATTCAGTGATTATCAATCAATCAGGGGTCAAGTTTTGGCAGTTTAGAAATTTTCCTTTCTTTGACATAAAGTCTGTTTCTCAGGCTGACTTTAAACTCATGACCTTTCTGCCTCAGCCTCCCATGTACTGAGGTTGGAAGTGTGCGTAACTGTGCTGGGCCTGGCAACATCTTTGATTCTCTAATTAGGGAACATATGGAGTATATTTCTGGTATCTCTTAGTCGGGGTGATTTAAAACATACCAAGTGTCCATTTCTATAAATCAGTTTTAGAAAACTACCACATCTGAATTTAAGTCCTAGGAACAAAGAAAACAAATTTCTTTAAAATATTAAGCCTATATCCAAATATAGTTGTTTAGGTTTCTTAAATTTCCATTAAGAAAAAATATCAACTCTGACTAAATGTAACTCCATCTTTCCCATTGGAAAGCCATATGGGAAATGTCAATGTGTTGGCAATCTGCAAGGCCAGAAAATGAAATTTTCCAAGGTTTACCATTATTACAAAAACTGGCATAGTTATAATGACAACCTGTCACTCTGCATTTGCAAGTCATAAATATGCCAATTTTTGACAAGCCACAATTGTTTAATGTGTCATATTCTGTGACTTTGTCTAAAAATATACTGAACATTTAGAATTTCCTATAAGTGCTTGTCAGTTACTTAACTATTAACAATGTAGGGGAAAAACAGAACCTACACCTCTGCACCAAATAGAAGAAAGGCAAAATAGAGAATGAATATCAAAAACAAATATAGAATGACTGAAGATAAATATCTTCATAAAGTTAATTTCTGAGAAAAACCATCTAGTTGAGCATACACAATCTGGATCTGGAAACTTCAACCTCTACTTTCTGTGTGGTCTCAATTACATCTCCTCCTACCAAGGTGACCTAGCTGAATTTCTCCCTTTGCCCAATCTTGCTTATCTTCTAGGGAGGATCTCTGTAAGCCAGAATCCCAATTCGTCAGGTGGGCTTGAGAAAAGCTACTGGATCCAAAATGTTTGCCTAAATGACCAGCACAGTCTACAAGAATTATAATCCCATCTACAAGGTACATGACACACCTGCCAGGGCCATCAATGTTGACAACTATCCCATTACCAGGGATTGAAAGAGCCAAAAGAGAAAAGACTAAATTCCTGGACAATTGGCACCTATTCCAGAAAAGACATGCATATTCCCCCCTTTTATTAAACAGGTCCTGCCTCACTTTTATAGCCCTGCAGATACAGCCTCCTGACTCAAGGAAAGGAGAAGGTGACTGTGAGTGGCCAATAAGAACCTTCCCCAGTACTCAATTTGGAGCTCAGGGTCAATTACTGGTTCAGTGTTTCTGAGGGTTAAAAGGACCTAGTGGGGCCAAAAAATTGGGAACAAATTTACAGCCGTTCCATACCTTAGTTTCATCTTTTATAAAATGAAGCTAAGGACTTTATTTACCTCTGTGATATATAATGAGGAACATGCATTTGTTCTTCTTCATATTTCCTAGCTTGCAGCTCCTAAAAACAGAGTGATTTCCAAAATTTTGGGCATTTTTTCTGCTAATGAGAAGGATGATGACTGGGGCTGTTAGCCAGCTTTAGGATTGGGGATATTGGGCAAGGGAACTCACCATGTGGTTTGAGGGGAAGAATTTTCAAATCCACCCCTTTTTAAGGAGAGGAAAGGAACTGAATGTTGCATTGATCCCCAGTGGATAAGGACGTAATCATCTCTGGATAAGTAATCCTTTATAAATCTACAAAAGATCTGGGTCTGGAGAGCGAACATTTTGATGAATACAGGGAAATTTCAGGAGTGTGGTGCACCCAAGCAGGACAAGGGAACTCTGCACCCTTTCTCCCTATATTTCCATCTGGTTCTTTCATCTGTCTCTATATTCTTTGTAACATCATTTATAATGATGCAGTAAACACAAATAAACAGCTCTCTTCTTAAATCCTGAGGGGATTTTTTTTTTTTTTTTTTTTTTTTTT
>NDGM011252323.1:1673-15887 GCA_002564305.1 Octomys mimax | reverse complement strand
AATGTGTTAATTATTGAAACTGTCCTACCAATTTGGTTTGAAACTGTCTCATTGCTATTTGTTACACAATAAAATTATGAGAAGAAAGGGATCATCTTTCTGATCCTATAATAAAATGATTTCTGGCTTCCAGAGTCTGAAATTTCTCCTAAAATAGTATAAAAAACACTCTTCTATGCTGCCTCCTGGATTTTCCCCTCACAACTCACTGGGTGGACAGGCTGTAAAGGGAGATATCTCTAATTCCACTGATGTTCACTGTCTCACAGTACTTTCCAAATGTGTCTCACTGTAACCTGGTTTCTTCAAACCAGAAAGTTGCATCCTTGCCTGGCACAGCTGACCCACCAACATGTCTTCCTTTTAGGAGGAGCATGTACGTGAGAACAAGGACTGTGCATATGTGCCCAGATGCTCTCTGAAGTTGGCACTGCTTAGGACAATTCCAAGAAATATAATGTCATTGCCATTTCACACTGTCACACTTTCAATGATATCTGAATGTATGCAGGTTCTGAGCCAGGAATAGTACCATGGAACCAATTTACCACCCACTTTGTTAGCAGTGGTACTTTCTGCTACCTTCAAATGATACCTAACATTACATCCTCTGTTAGTAGGAGAAAAAAATCACCATTAACTAGTGAAGACTGCAGTAAGACTCAGATAGGTGGTACATTCATGCCATCTATCCTGGTATTGGACCAGTATTAATCCTAGTATTGGACCAGTTCCCATCAAGTTCAAATTTAAAGGTCATAGCTGGGTTTTAGTTGCTATTTTTATCATGGGTACAGTTTCTTACACAAAGTTCCAGTTCCACTAAATAATTCAGAATATACTCATCTCTCAAGTAATATTTATTGGATACATAAAAATATATTTCTGGACACTCCACAGTCTACCAGTCCACCAATATATGATCCACATCTAAATCCTAAGAGATGATATTTTTTCTGCTAGAGACACTGCACCACTGCATTTGGAATTCTTGGAGTGGATAGAGGCAAAATCTGTGCTCTGTAGACAAAAAGAACAAAAGCAAAGTAGCTCCAGCAAACCAAGCAAAACAGGTGGCATTATCATCCAGCAAATAATGACTCCATCTCCCCTCTCCATGGGCAGGCATTTCCCAGTTCCTGTGACTTTCTTTATTTTTTTTTAGTTTGAATAATGTTTTTTATTATAATTTTCTTTCATTTTGAAGTGTAAAATCAAAAGCAAAAAGAAACAAATACAAACACAGAAACAGCATAACATACAATAATACATAAGTTACAGATTTTCAAAACAAGAATAGCTGATTAACAATGATTGATATATTATGTTTTTATCATAAAATCTGTTGCTCAGATTAACAAATATAGTTATACAAGATTGGACATATGATTGAATGTTGAAATTTTAAATTTTTCTTCATGTCTCTCTATTTCTTTTATTAGCTTTTCCTAAAAAAATATTTTAACGAGAGTGTAGTAATAATTGATATGACATTAAATACAGAACATATTTAGAAGAAAAAAAATGACAGGTTTTCAGCATTTTTGTATTATGCATTGCTGTCCTCACCTGTGACTTTCTTTAGCCAGAAAAACTTAGACAGAAGTGATGATTATGGAATTTGAGCACAGGCGCCCAAGACCCACGCCATGTTACCATAACTCCTGTTGGTTACTTCCCATTTAACCTGAGCCCTGGAAGAAACCCACAGAGCATAGTAGTAAGTACCACTGGAGGTACTAGAGCATCAGTTGCTCTAGTCTGGGACAGTTAGCTGTAGAGATACAAATAGTAAGACAAGACTGGACTTGTAGGCTGGAAGGGATCTATCAGGGAAGGGTGAAAGAGCGGGCTTGCCTGTGCCCACAGTCCTCTCACTGTGGCATCAGGCCACTCCCTCGTTTGTAGATGAGAATGATCTCTGTCCTCAACGTGACCCCAGCTACCACATGTTTCCAAGATCCTAGCATGCCCAGTGATCTGGCTGACAGCCCCAAAGGCTGTGTCAGTATGAAACTCTCCTCCCTACCCCTTGGAGAAACCCATCCTTGGTGTAGCAGTGAGGATTAGCAGCTTTGCCACACTGACCTCTGAGCAGTACCTGGGATTGTATGTTCCTATCCAATGAGAGGACAACAAAATGTTTCCTCCTAAATTCTAATGACTCTACAACCATGTGATTTCAGATGCCTGTGCATAGATACACTCAGCTGAGCAGGACACAGATAAAAAATATTGTAGTGGCTCATTTTGCCAGCACTGATTCTAAATGACTTCCAGAACCTCAGTGAAGAGCCAAGCCCACACTTGATAGGTCACCAAAATCATGTCAGATCCAACTAACTACTTTAGGCTGAGGCTGAGTCATAGGCAAGGCTTAAAAAGTAAAGCCTTCGGGGAGAAAATAAGAATGGGGCTCTGCTGGGCTTAGAAACTAGCCTGGAGATCCACTGAGCTCAATGAAGGTGAATAAACATTACCCCACTAAAGACATGATTTTTCAGCCAACTTCTTATGCTCTGAATTCCAGCTTCTATTTGGTTTGATTTTTATTTGCCTGGCCAAGGGTGAAATACAAGGAAGGTTCATGAGTGCGTGCCAAAAAATGTATTATCAAGTCATCCAAGAAAAAAATGAACCATACTCCATCTAAAGTATCAAGGTGCAGCTATTCTAACCAGCCAGGCACAGTGGCTGGCTTAGGCCTGCAAACCCAGCACAGAGAGAAGCTCGGGTTAAAAATTTGCAAGCTTGAGGCTACTCTGGGCCACCTACAGAGACACAATCTCAAAATAAAAATTTAAAAGTGTTGAGGATATAGCTTAGTGGTAGAGCATACCCAAATTCAATTCTACATACTTCCCTACCAAGAAAAAAAAAACTTTAAAAAATAATAACTCTAATTAAGAATTTGGAAGATTGGGGAAGTAGCTCAGTGATAGAGCTCATGCTTACCATGAATATGGCCCTGGGTTCAATCCCTCATACTGCAAGAAAAATTTTAAGAAACTTATACTCAAACAAAAAAGAATTTTACACTCAAAAGCAGATAATATATAATTCAGTGCTAGGGTTGCTATTTATTAATACTCACTAGTTACTCCAGAATCATAACAGTATTCTCATAGGAAAATGTGAAGAGCTGTGTTACAATGCAAGACATTCATCTTTGAATCTCCTGTCCCTCTCAATTGTCACAAAGCCTAAGACAATATGGTACAAAGCAAAGAGTACTTTGGAAGGAGAATGAAATGAAAAAATTGGGAAAGTGACATAAAGGTAGCACCGACCCTTGTCATTGTCATAGGATCTATTGGGACCAAAGCAGAGCAGGATCAAATAAATTAGGGATCACTCAAAGGTATCACAAAGTAGCACAATGCATCTCCCTTGATCGTCATTAGTTACTCTCCAGCTAACTATCATGATTAAGGAAAGTGTTTAGCACTAACTCAAGTCATGAAAATTAAACCCTTCAGTAAAAGACAATCTGACTCAGATCATCAATGCTTAGGGAACATCAGGGATTCCTCAGTTCAACTTCAGTATGCACAAGAAGATATGATGGATATGTCACTGCAAAATTTTTGGTGAGGAATACCATTAAAATGTCATTTAGAATCATTCTAGCTTCTTACAGCGTATAAAATGGATGTAAAGAGTAGATTGAAAAACTACATTTTTACAATCATACAGTGAAATTCCACACAACAATGAGAAAAGGATTAAATATTAATACATGCAAAAGCATCGATCTTAGAGGTAGTGTTAAGTGGAAAATTCAAACATGAGTTTCTAACATACAATCTCATGTGTATGAAGTTTAAGAAGAAAACAAAACTAAGTTATGGCACTAGAGGTGAGGCTACCCTTTTCTATTCTCCTATAGATGGGGAGAGTTGAAAAGGAGAATTCCTCTTGCCTGCAGGAGAAAAGGTACATATAGGTTTGAGGGTTAGGCAGAAGTTCTGCAACCATAGACCAACGCCGGTCCCATGTCTTAATCCCTTCCTTTCAAGATCATGCTCTGGAACAAATCCATGTAATTGGGATGTATTCTCTACCTCCCCAAAAGGGTTACAGTTTGCATACATCCTAGGAAGCCAGCCTTGATCTCTGCAAGCCCCAGAAACTTAAAGATTTCATCCTGTATGATGCAGATAAGATATGAAGAAAAAGGTGTTCATGATGAAAATTAAGGTATCTTACCCAAAAGACTTGGGTAAGATAAATAGTAAGCACTTATATGGCACTTAGTATACACAGTCCCTATTCTTAGTTTTCATTCAGTTGGCCCTGCAACCTTTAGAAGTAGACACTACTATTAACCCTGCTTTACAGAGGAGGAATCTGTAGCTAGTGCAGAGACATGGGTTTGGACAGGAAATCTCACATTAGTCTGTATCCTTGTTGGTATATATATTATGTTGTCCTTAGCTCACTTGATATTTCTTCATATTTTATTCCAGCATATTACTGTATTTACTGAAATATGATAAATTAGATTGCTTAACTATTATGCATTTTGTTAAAAACATATTGTTTTATTCTTCATATTATTAGATTCAAAAGAGACCAGGACTTCTGGTGTCTGAATCTCTTTTTATTCTTCCTTTTTTTCCTTCTTCTTGTAGCAGGGAGAAATGGAAAACTGCCCTTTACTTTCTTTCCACCTTCACATACCATGCTGATGAAGGCCAAGCCTCTCCAGTCAGCCAAGCCCAGCATTTCCAGCAGTAATCTACTGTGCCATAAAATGTTTCAGAAAGATATTCTTTTATTCCTTGGAGTGCTGATCAAATTCTCCTCTACAGAATATGAGTGAATTTTATACCAAAGTGAGACCAAACAAGAGGAGAAGGAGTCAAGGGTCTCTGGTTCAAGGTAAAGTTATCTGAGCCCTTTTGTTCCCCCCTCTGAAATGAGGAAGAAAGTGCTCTAAATCACAAACATCATTGTCAATGAGCACTAGAAAACTTAATGCACCAGAGGGCAGGAAGATCAAAGCTTAGCACCTGGAGAGTTCCACATGATGAATATTAATACAACAATGCCCTCTGTACATAAATCTTGCACAAGGTTGCTCACAGACACACGCTCCCCAAAACATTATTGTAGGGGTCAGATAACTGATATACAATACAAGCAGTCTCCCTATCAGGGAGCTTTCCCTTACCCTCACCTAACTGTTGACATAGACAGGGAAACTATTCTGTTTTAAGCTTCTTTTGTCTAAAATTGACATTACAGCTCTTGGATCTGGACACAGCACATCTGCAAGCCAGCGGAAATGCCAAGATCCAGCCTGCTCCTTTGATTGTTACATTTAAGATATCATGTGTGCTACCAGCTCAGCTGCTGCAAGGCATTAGAGGCCGTTACTCCAAGCTTGTAAAGTACTTTGGAAATATTATAGACCAGGATTAGAGCAGATGAGTATTCCACATGGTTTCAGGAGAGACGATAACCAAGAACACTGCTGTATAGTTAAATTGATCTACGAGCTACGTATGGGAAGCAATATCTTAAGAATCCCGCTGAAGGTGTGTATGTGAACGTGTGTGTTAGTGGTTTTTGAAACATGTCAGTCGAGCTCAAGGGTAACGAGGGTAGAGACAAGAATAAGGTGCATATATGTGTCCAAACTTTTTGTAGTTTCTTGGGACAGTCTAAAAGCAAAACCAAAACTGAATCCAAATATCCAGTGCTGAATGTCACTTTGGAATTTGGCTGACAAGTTCTGTGGCTTTTTTTTCTTTTCACAAGTAAAAGGCAAGTCATATGGAAGTTGTGAACTCGAGCATAAGGTGGCAGAGGTTTCAGTATTACATTCTGTGTGTAGGAAACTTCAGCATGTGTTGATAATATCCTGGAAATTTGCCCAGTGATAAAAAAATAAGATAATGTTCATTTGTGTAGAGTCTTTAATGCTGCTAGGTCGCAAACAGAACATAAAAGTCAGTGTAGGTATATCTAGGAATCATGAATCTTTGATTTGTTTGGTCCTGTGTTTTATACATACATAGGTCATCTATCTGTGATACTCATTTAATGCTCATAAACAGTCAGAGGTATAATTCAGCTGACTTTATATGTGACTTAATCAGGCCTAGCCATTAGGTAGGATGGTTCCTTGACATTTTTTCATGTGATTTTCCCTACCACTACGTGAGGAAAAGATAGGCCTAACTTAGAGATAAGGAAACTATATCCAAAGAAATTCAGTGATTTTTTTTTCTAAGCTTTCATAGCTATTAAGTAACAGAACTTAATAGAACTCAAACTTATTTTCCAGCATAGCCAGTATAATTCCATACTACCACACTGGGGGGCAGAAACAGAAACAAATGATTTTAGCTTCACTATAAACTGCTGTCAAGAAATTCTAGGATTTATAAATGCCATGAGAAACACAATTAGAAACTAGGGTCTTTTTTTTCTTTTTTCTTTTTTCTTTTTTTTTTTTTCTTTTTTTTTTTTTTGTGTGTGTATTTAGTACAGGGTCTACAGGGTCTCATTACACAGCTTGGACTCATAGTGATTCTCCTGTTTTCAGCTTCCCGAGCACTGGCATTACAGGCACGCACCACCACGCCCAATCTCAATCACCCTCCCAGTGTGCCCCATGGGCGGGGTCGGCATGACATGAAGAAACTAAGGTCTTTTAACCATCACTGTCTTCCTAGGAAATACATGGGCTCCATCATTGCCTGGGCAATTTAATCGGCTCTGGGGATTGTGCACCCAGTTTCACAGGAGATTTTTACATTGTTTTTAAACACTGAAGATAGAAAAGGGGCCTGCTCCACAGTGCACGGAAACCAACAGTAGCCTCTTTTGTCAGTACTAGGAAAGAGGACATGTGGGAAAATAAAGAAGGCTCGGGGGAGAGAGTAACTGGGAGTTCACGTAAATCAAGAAAACAACCAAGAAGCTAACAGAGCAATCAGGCACATGAATATGAGAAAATTTCGTGAGAGTTTGTGCCATTATATGTTCCATATTAAACGCTTTATTCTATTCTCTATTAATTCAGCTAATTTTGACAAATATTTGAGGTAGATCCTACTGGCATTTTACAATGCAACACATTAAGGAGCCTCGTCCATGTCACATACCAAGGAGGAAGCGACTAGACAAACCTTGCTCTGTAGCCCTGAAGTCTGAACTCTTCACTGACTTCTACTTAATGCAGTGACCATTAAGGACCAGACACTTTTGGCTTTCCCTTTCACATACCTTCAATCACTTAGCATCTGCCCAGACCTCCCAAGTTGGCATCATGAGCACCACTTCGAGTAAGAAATCAAGGTCCCAAGAGAGTAGAAAGCTTCTCTAAGATTGTCTTGCTGCACATTAGTGAGGACAAATTTAAACAGCACAGAAAGGCCAAGGTGAAACCTTGTCTACTGAAGAAGTGCCTACTTCATGCTGTTCTTTAAAAAGAAAAAACATCTATATGTTACCATCATTATTTTCATTAGCCAACAGTCCATGCAGCTCATTGTCCCCCTGCCAATGTGTGATGTCAATGGAGAAGAAATTTGACAAGCTGTTTCAAACAAGCCCAACGACTTAGACCAAGATTTTAACTATCTAGCAACTCCCTTTTCAGACAGAGCAGACCTGACTATGGAAAACCCCAGCATGGTCCAAACAGCTGCCCTATGGAAGGCAGATTGACATACTTTAAGTTGATGGCTTTGATCTACATTTCTTCAGCTCCAGGCCTCCCTCCGATGAGTGGACCTCCTATCAAAGTCGAGACTGAACCCCTGGGAAAACAGGCAATATAGAATATGGCTCTTTGTTCTTTAGCTGTCCTGTCAAAATTCTTTAATTTAAAATGCATCCACTTTCTCACTTGCATTCAATTATTTCTTTTTGACTAAGATGTTTCCATGTGTATGTGTTGTTTCCTGCTTAGTCTTTCAAGATTTTTCTTTTAAAAAAAAAAAAAAAGTCCTAACTTAAAGAATAAGTGTGTCTTGCACAGTTGGACGCAAAAACCATATTGGCAAGAAGTTTTTTACTTTTTCAAATACATTAGCTGTGGTTATAACTTCAGACCCTGGTAGGGTTTCAATCACATTGGGATACATGCAATTTATGACAAAATAAAACAATACCAGGTTATTTGGAGCATGAGAACATTTCCAATTCACCTTTGCAATACTATAAAAATATACCTTTATGCCTAAGTGAATGTATCAGATTTTTAAAGTTATTTTCTCCACAATCATAATAAGGGCCCAGGATTTAGGGCTCTGAATGGATTTTCCATGAATTTTCAGGAAACGTGGGTTTCTGCCCAACAGTCAGCTGTGGAAAGGTTTTGCTGGGAACACTATATTTTCATCTGCCTACTCCTTCTAAATTCTGAAGGACACAAATTGCTAGCCATAAATCTGTCCCCTCTGCTAAGGACAAGTCCAACAGCAAGTGAAGCCATTACACTTTTGGTGACTTTTGGTGGTGGCTGGATGTACTGGTAGCATTTCTTTCACTTATCCACATGACAAGCCATGTCCTAGTGCACTAAAGTTTTCAGTTACATATGCTTTACACTCCAGTGTAAAATTGTCTTTCCATCCCGACTCAATTTCATTTCCTTTAATTAATCTTTGTATCAAGGATGTTGACAACAAACCAAATTTGCATTTATCACACAATGGATGTTTTATTTTTAGTATCCTTTGATGGTGAAATAAATGGCATGAATTAGCCAGGCTTATAATCTTTGGGAGCTACAGATTTAGAGTTCAGCATTTAGCAATCAATGCTGCCAAATATGTTTTAAATCTAAGCTTAGCCTTTTTACTTTATTCAAGAGACAAAGCATAAAGGGAAAAAAACTGAAGATAAGTCTGTATGTATAGATACATGTATGAGTGTATTCACAGAATACATATACAAAATACAATGTAGATATTATATGTATATAATTATAATATACGCTAAAATAATTGTTTAACTATAATATATACCGCATGGCTATATAACTATAATAGATACTATAATAAATACATAATTATGTATTATATTTATAACTATATATATATAACCACACATAAAAGTTTACTCAAAATTCTCAGCCACTAATCTGAACAACTAACTTGAAGGCAAACATATGCAATAGAACCGTTGCTGAATTCCTCTCATTTTGTTTAGTGAAATTCTGTATCATTTCTAATGTTCTTTTTACTATTTTCTATTCTCTTTTTTAAAAAAAATACATTCTCAGCTAAAATTTACCATATTCCTTTACTGTTTTAAGAGCAAGGACAGAATTTTTCTTAACGCCCATAAAGGAAATCAAAGTCATCCTAAATGCCCCTCCTTGGGACTGTGTTTCTCTTCCCATTGCCAGCTGATTTTAACCCCTGTAAAATCTGTAGACCCACCAAGCTGCCAAAATCCACCCTTCTGCAGTTCACGCAGCACCTCAAGCCATGAGCTTTAGTGCTTAATGGTGATGTAGTGAGAAGGCAAATGTCTTGGCAACCGTTTAAAATGTGTATAAAACAGCCCAAGATCGGATCAGACCTCATCAGATATCAACTCTGGCTTTTGAAGGGACTTAAAATCTGCCCAGCACTGTTATTTATTTTGCCAGAAGTTAAGAAATTGACCAGAGTTCAGAATGTAATCCTTTTTCAAATATTATTTTTGGGAACACTTTTCTCACCAAACATGACCCCACAAATTGAATCTTGCCTTCTGCATCCCATAAGTTCTGTCCTAAATGTAAATTGTGTATACAGGCAAGAGGAAAGTTGGTGTTCTTATGCAACAGAGAAAGATTTAGGATTTGATTCTAAGAGCTTTCAAACCTTTACTTTTGCCCTCTCCAGATTACTAAAGCAGGTATTTTTTTTTTTTTTGCTTTAAATAAGTCTTGCAAAAAGCTGCATCATACCAAATTCAGTACTGCTTCAATTAATCATGGATATGAATAGTCATGGAGGCATGCAACAACTCAAACCTCAGATAAAACAAAAGCCTCACTGAATTAAATGAATCATTTCATTTGCTTTAAGTGTCAAACATCCTTCTAAATTTGATCAACTGAGTAAAAGGAAATGTCAGCACAAGAATTTCAGTCTACCCAACAATAACAAATAAGCATCAGCATTACTGTTTATTATCTGCTAAAGACTGTTTATCTGGCAACCATCAGAGTCATACCATGAGAGTTTGCTACTGTATTCCCATTACACCTGTGAGGAAATAGGCATCAAATCCAATTTGCTAAGTCAAACAGATGTAAGCAATACTGTTTGACCCAGCAGTGCTATTGCTAGAAAGAAAATAATGTTCCAGAAAAGCTCTATCTACAGGTACGTTTATGGTTTTGAGATGTGAGATAATTTGCATCAGATTACTCAACTATTTAGTGGAACTGGGCTATGAACTCAAGCAGTCTCCCCTGTGGCCATGCATTGGACTTCAGTGCTATCCTACTTGGCACTGTATCCTCAAGGACTTGAAGTATAACGCAAATGTAACCTGAACGCTAAGCAATATTTGGAAACAAACAAATGAAGAACTATGTGGTAGACTGTATAGTGTGATTAAGCTGAAGCACTGAGGGAAATGTTGTGAAGTAAAAGATTTGAACTACACTAGAGATGAAGGGCCTTTGAAAGACGGAGCGGAAGGTACAATGTGGATGAGTAATAACTGCTACAGCTTCTTAACAATTACTATATGCTGGGCACACTTCTAATTGTTCCTCTTTCATCACCTAATTTAACCAAACAAAATATAATCCTACTGCCCAAAGATACATCATATACATGTATTTAGTGACACCAGATTAAAGTACATACTTTATTCCTAAAGATTAAAGCATAGGAAAACAATTTACCCATTGCTGCACTAACACTGGTAAAAGGTTACCAGCTAAAAGTATTACTTTACTCATCAAAGAACATTTTGGAAAGATGGGAGGATTGAAGAAAGAAAAATAACAGGTACACCCATTTCCTACCTTCAACTAAATTCATTTAGCAAACCACCTCCCTATCATTTTTCTTCACCTGTAGCCATCTTGCCTGGCTTTGTAATTTTACAACTACTGCCTATTCCCATATACCTGGATTCATAACAGATGGTTAATACTACGAATTTCCCAACCAAGATATATGCCAATATTTGTGACATTAATAAATGCATTCATTGGCATGGTGTGGTTAAGAGAATACTTAAAAATAAATATCTTTTCTTCTTGTAAGGTCTTGTACAGTTTAATATTTAATATAGTCTTATTCATTATTTCATTGTACTACTAACAATTTTTCCTAGACTTAACTATTTGTTGCTATTTGATTTTTCAAATAAAGATGTATTGAACAATAAGTAATTATCTTACCAGTTTCTTTCTGTGCTTCCAACTCTTTTCTTCAACTACTTTTAGCCTACTGTCTTAGTCTGTTCAGGCTATAGCAGAATACTATACACCAAGTGTCTTATGAAAAAACAAAGAGGCTTGGAGAATAACAAATCCTAGATCAAGGCACTGGCAGATTGGATGTCTGGCAAGGATCTCCTTCCTCTTCACAGACAACCTGACATGGCAGAAGAGGCAAAGGATTGTTCTTATAAAGGTACTAATCCCACCCATCAGAGTGAAACCCTCCCAAAGGGCAAATCACTGCCAAAGGTATCAGCTCCAATGCCATCAGCTTGTACACTTGGTATATAAAATTTAGGAGGACACAAACATTCAGACCACAGCACTTACATGATTTCTTACATGAAGATTCACAGCTGTTATATGTACATTGCAGATCACATGCATGTGCGCACACATACACACACACACACACACACACGCACGCGCACACACACACACCTGACTTTCAATTTTAAATATTTGATGTTCAGAATTTGCATATGTCAGCAAACCCAAGTAACACTGACTTAAGCATCCAGGTGTTAATTTCTCTCATCTAGTCCAGGTATTGGTAGTGCTGGGCTTCAGTTTAGCAGTGCAAAAATATCAGTGTCCAGACATCTAACTCTCCTACTTTTCCTTTATGATCACAGGATGGCCACCACTGCTTTAGCCACTCTGCCCACTGAAGGTTGAAGAATGAAGGGCAATCATCTAAATGTACCCACTGTGCAAGGAACTTTCAAGAAGTCCCACACAACAACTTCTGCTTAATCTTATTGGCCAGCACTATAACACAAGGCTAGCCATGTACAAGGAAGGTTGAGAAACAAGGCTTTTAACGTGCATATTTTCCCACCTAAACCCAAACAAACTCTGCACTCAGTTATCACAGTTAGAAGGAAGATTGGATAATAGGTAAACTGTAGGTTTCATCACCTGCTTCTCCTGCTTTCTTCTATTACTTGACTATCCCTTTTCATTTTATTGTTAATCTTGAGCCCCTTGTAAATAACATATAGTTTGATTTATTTTAACCCAGATTTGTGACAAGTTAAATGTTTCATTTTTGCTTCCTGTTTCATTTTGTCTATCTTTTCCTAAATGTACTATGCTGGTTGACTCATTTATCTGTAAAAACAATTTTGTTATTCTACTGTTCACAATGCATATTAACTATGCAAAGTAAAACCCTATCCTTTCTTTCCATGTGAAATGAAGAAATTAGCATTCTTTTTCCCTCCCATCATTCTTTACCTATTTCCTGGCTGTTGTTGGTGTATTTGAGTTATTTTTAGTTTTCTATATTACTATCAAAACTATTATTCATAGTATATATCTTCTCTTATAATTAATTTTGAGATTTGTTTTATTTTATAACAATATTCTCATTTATTTAGATGTATTTTAGTTTTCATTGTTTTCAGTCCTCATTTTCAACTGTTTCAGGCCCTTCGTTCTTGACATAGTGAAATATCAGAGGTAGTTAGAGGGCATCCTTCATAATTTCTTGCAGGTGGATAGTATCTGGTCGTGTCTCTTCACCTCAAGAAATTCTTTCTTTCGGCTTGGCATACGGCACTGTATTATAGGGATTTGGATGTTTCCATGCTTTTTTCTATATCTTTGTTGCTTCTATGCCATTTATTTCGTTTTCTTCCTCATGGATGCATATTAATCTTTGGAACATTCACCTATATATTTGTTAAAGCATATTACATAATACTCAAACTTTCCTACCTTTCCTATCCAGTTTCCTACCAGAACTGTGGCTCAAACCATGGCTCAACTCAGCATTCTCCATTTTATTGCCACAGTGCAAGCTACAATGTGATTCACAGTGTTCTACAACCCTGTAGCAGACACTTCGCGCTTGGCTGTTGTCCTTGAGTAATCCCAGGCATCCTCCCCGCTCACGTGGCACTGCCCTGTGAGCCTCCATGTGGGTACGGGATCCCTGTCTTCTCTCCACTTCCTGGCACAATGTAGTACAATCTTGATATCTTTGTCCCCAGAAGCCACCTACCTACTCTGCTTCCTTCTTAGGATCCTCTTTCTCAAGTCTGACTCCAGAGATTCTAAGATCTCTCTTGTTTTCTCTGTGTGTGTGTGTGTGTGTGTGTGTGTGTGTGTGTGCGTGCGTGCGTGTCTGTCTCTCTGTCCCTGTCTCTGTCTCTGTCTCTCTCTCTCTCTCTCCTCGCATGATTGAAATAAAAATATGACATCAGTTTTAGGAGAATAGCTTTCTATATATATTTTATCTTCACTAACTACAGTTATTACAGTTTTGTATAATTTAATAGAATTTGAAATTCTATGTCCAGAAAAGCAGAAGAGTGGTGTCACTACACATGAAAGTGGCAGCAATTGTAAGGCTGTTTTGAGTTCACACACACAAAAAATCCACTTCAGGTCAAGAGCTTATAGTATACTCTTGTATAAAGGGATGGAATGTATTTAACATCAAAAACAATTTCTAGAACTATATATGGTGTGGTTGTATCTAAGTGTCCCCTGAAATTGTCATGCACTCACAGGTAGGACATTTTGGAGCTGGCTGCATCTAGGGTATGTGATACTGGGATTACAGGTATATGGTACTAAATTAGTGAACTGATTAAAACTAGCATAGACTGGGCGTGGTGGCACGCACTTGTAATCCCAGCTCTTGCGAGGCTGTAAACAGGCAGATCACTATGAATCCAACCTACTAGTGAGACCCTCAACACCCTGTAGACCCTTCCTTAAAAATACAAGAAAGAGAGAGAGAGAGAGAGAGAGAGAGAGAGAGAGAAAGAAAGAAAGAAAGAAAGAAA